>JAAXYW010000514.1:0-35506 GCA_036851895.1 Orthonychiurus folsomi | reverse complement strand
TTGATTTGACAAGAAATCCAGTCCATTAAATTCAAGATTCCACCAAAAGATATGATCTATGCAGGCAAAGCTCATAGGTTACATAGTATTAAAAATAGTTAGCGGCAGTTAACCCCCGACACTGAATTTCAGTCTAGTGTACAAGAATTTACTATGAAAGTCACATATTTTGTAAAAAAAAGCAAGCCACTTTGATTTGACAAGAAATCCAGTCCTGCTAATTCGAGATCGTCCTAAATTTCTAAAGAAAAGTTGTGAAGAGTTGCCATCCCGGTCAACGTCTGTCTGCCAGCAATTAAGACCTCATCCGTCCATCCACTAAACCAAATCACATTCCCACTTCCCTAGATCTCCTTTCCTCAAAAAAAAAACTTTTCTTCCTTCTCCAAACTCCAAGAGAGGAAAATAAAAGTTCACAAATGCAACTTTTGTCTTCTAGACTTGTGAATTACATGGTTGAGACCATATAAAGCATACATGTTACTTGTAACCTGTACGAAGTTTCCAAGTCTACGTCTCCATCTCCCACCTTAAGCCGCTCAACTCAGAAGCCATAGCGTAGCACTCTCGTCTACCTGAGAGCAATTCCATTTCCACCATTCAACTCCTTCCAGTGAAAGAAAAGGAAAGGAATGGAGACGAGAAAAGTTAACAAATTGAAGGAAAGTCCATGACTTTTCCTTTTGCAAAGGATACATATCCCATAGCCTTACATCCTTAGTTTCTCTCAAAATCCCACCCACTGTCATGAGGGGGGGAGTGCATGTTACTCGAGCCTCTAAGATTATCACCTCCACTCCACATGAGTTCCCTTTCGTCAAAAGTATAGCTTATTTGCCTAACCTAGACCTAAATTACACCGTCCACACATTTTGGTTTGTGGCACGCCTTTGGACGTACGTCAATTACTTTCAATCCAACTGCGTCCTGCACGGAAATGTCCAAACACGAAGTAATTCGTATAAATAAACTCCATGAGAGCACATCACCTCACCCAACCGTCAAAAACTTCAGAAAGTCACGCGGAGTGAAATAAAATATGATGAAGATCGGGGGGAACAACTGCACATAAAAAGTAGTAATACGAATACCTGAACCCTGTATATTCCATAGGGAGGTGACTACATTGCATTGCAATGCTACAAATGCGTACAACGTACATTACATACTACATAGAATTTTGGTGGCATGCATACGTAACGTAACGTACATGGAAGTGAGACACAATTTTCTGGCCTGGGAATCCTAGCCTGGGAGTTTATGCCTCTCTTCAGCTTAAAACCCATAGTACTCATGACATGGCGTGCATTTGTGTGTTAGGTTCATACCTGAGCCAGCCTCCCCATGTTATCTGAAATACCCGAGAGAAAATAAAGTGGGGAAGGTGGCTAGGCACAAAACAAGGGGAAAGACAGGCCAAGGCTCATTTGTCACCTCACACGGAGCACACCCTAGAGGAGTGTTTCTCTTTCACAATCTATTTATGGGGGTGGAGACTCCGTGGGTTGAGACTGGGGATCCAAGGTGCCCTTTTTTTCATTTTACTTTCCTTCTTTTTTTCTTCTTTATTTGCCTTCAAGGGATAAATAGATCCAGGGACAACTTCTGTTCCCTTCAAATCTGGGGAAAGGGAATTTTTTTCCTTTCTCTTGTCGCCAATTGGTAACTGGGCACTAAATCCAAATGAAGACGTTGGATCCTCAGTAAACTGTCCAATGGTACGTACTTGTTTCCCCTTGGGAATTAAATGCATGCTATGCTACACGAGTTATCAAGGGTAGTTAGAGTTGGAGATTTATTAGTCAGTCCTCATTTTGGGAAAGGAGCATGAGGGGGCACTTGGCGTATTTTACTTATAATTGCTCCAGTTTCAACTCAATTAGGGAGGAGGGATCTCTTCCTCTACGGAGGAATTTAAGGAACGATAAATTGTGTTAATGAAAGTGATAAATCTGGATCCTGTTCCGGGTTATTTACGAGAGGAGAAAAATCTCTCAATTGGCAAATGGGAATGATATACAGGATTAAGTTCAACCGAAGCGTCACGTTAATAATTTATTTAACTCCAGACGATATTCATAATTGAACCCCCGAAGATCCACAACTAATATATAAAATTACATATTTTACCATTTTTTGAATTTAATTAATGGCGGCCAATCTCCCACATTAATAGTCGCTTAGAATTATTTTATCTTTTGTATCTTTATTAATTCTCTTTAACCTGCATTACATCAGTCCTCGTTTGGCCATCAAGAGTGTGATTAATTAGGGTAATTTAAACATTAAAATGACAAGGAAGGACTCACTTACAACAGGTGGGAATACGACTCTATTATCCAAACCCAGTCAGTGACATATAATAGTTGAATCAATTAAGCCAATTTCAATAGCGAGTGAAACCATACAAAACAAAGCCCATGCTACTCAATCCTGCCTCCATTCAGTCAAAACCAGTAACTCAATTCTCAAACATCGAGTAATGTACTGAGGATTGCAAAAGTCAAAGCAAATTACCATTACTCCCTTTCCTTTCCAATCCTATGTTATGATTACAGAGAAAACCGCCTCCTGTGTAATCCCTTCCCTCCGTATGTCAGTCAGTCAAACCATTCCGCATTCATCCATTAAATTAAATTGGTTTATGATTCCCTGTTCATATGGAAATTATGGAATCCGTCCCATCCACTTACTTTTCCGTTCCCTCCCAGTCATAGTCAGTCTCCTTTCCCTTAAAAGGAAAACAAAAGTCAACTGAACAAACCACACATAAAATATTTAACCATCCAAACAACAAACCCGCCGCTTTCACTCCCTCCGTGCCCATTGTGTACTTTTTCTTTACTAACAAGGCTTGTGGCTTGGACGTTGATTCGAAATCCCGCCTTAAATAAGTGGGTAACCACCTCCCTTGCCGTAGGTACTCCATATTCTCCTACCTCTGTCCCTTATTGCAAATGGAAATGTAAATGTAATGTCAAAGTCCATTAGTTTACCGTCCCCATCTCCTATTATGTAAAGTTTGTGTGCACAATTCAAAATCCATGTTCAAAGTCAGTCTTGATTCGTAAACCTGTCCCTTCCCTTAAAACACGTCGTATGTAGTCATTGCTGAAAGGGAATAATGCATCCCGTCAATGTTACAGTAGAATAGGGCCATGCAATCCCATTACACTCCGTTAACGGGAAAGCGAAGAATGTCCCATTTCAATTCCAATGCGACGACCCATCGTCATCTCATTCTACGAACGAAGTAACGGGAGGGCAACAAGCATCATGTCATCCAATAAATACATTTTTTCTTCCCTACTTGCGTACACATAAGGAAACCCATCAAATAATGCAGTCCGGGTCGCGGGTAGCCAGTCGTCGTGGTAGTACTAAAAAAATCCTTTACTTTTATTACATTTCCAAGTATAACATTCCACAAACAGCCATTCCCACATTTTTATGTCACCAATGTAATCTTGATGTCCTGTTTCCTCTCCATCCCACATTGACTTCATGTGTTTTTGAGGAGGGTGTTCCTCAAACTCAACCAGTCAAGTTGACCACTGAACTACACAAAAGCGATTTCTCCATAACTAAAATTGTGAAACACATACGTACGTACGTAAACCCTCAATTTCCTAGTTGATTCAAATACAAGTCCCTCTGTGAGTAATATCTACTTTCCCTCAGCCCACATTATTTCCCCACGTTACGATCATACAATGTACATTGTACAGCGTGTTTCTAATGTTGGGAACCAAGGATTTTTATATCTTATAGCCATTGGGCCTGGGAATACCCCTAGGGAACACCCGGTAGTCATGTAATAATATAGCAATAATCATCCTCATAATACTCCAGAAACAGATCACATCTACCCACTCGTACCTCGTTCGTACCACCAAGAGAAATGGAGTATGTACGTACGTACATTACGTGCATCTCGTCTCAACCGATACTCTTACTGCCGCGGTGTCCCATACCATTCCATTGTCCTCGAAAATGACATTTCTCCCCTCCGTCCTCGATAGGAAGGACAAGACTCCTCCATTTTCTCCAATCCCAAGAAGATCCTTCGTCCGTGCTTTCCTTAAGGAGAACTCCTCGTCACACATACTCCTTCCCCCCTGTATGTACGTACGTACATTACGTGCATCTCGTCTCAACCGATACTCTTACTGCCGCGGTGTCCCATACCATTCCATTGTCCCCGAAAATGACATTTCTCCCCTCCGTCCTAGATGGGAAGGACAAGACTCCTCCATTTTCTCCAATCCCAAGAAGATCCTTCGTCCGTGCTTTCCTTAAGGAGAACTCCTGGTCACACATACTCCTTCCCCCCTTTAAATGATCGTTCCACTTTATTCCGAACAAATCCTTCGGCTCAAGGAAAGAAAATGCGAAGGGAAAAGGTTCCCGTGTGTGTGTGTGCATTGGAACAAAGTCTACTAAAGAAAATGCGAAGGGAAAGGTTCCCGTGTGTGTGTGTGCATTGGAACAAAGTCTACGTATCTTACCTGCCGTCTTCCTTCGTAGGATTTTCAATCCCCGAAGCAAAGGAAAAGAGTAGCAATAATAATACGGATTTCTTCATTCCAGGGCAAGGAAGCTACTAAGCTTTTTGGAGCTGAGGCTGGACCGGGAAAAAGAATAAAATCCACATTTCCCATACACTACACACACGCATAGTCATATGTACGTACGTACGTACGTACGAACGTGGACTTTTCCTTTTTACTCAGGATAGATTTGTTATCTTAGTCCAGTGGCCAAGGCGAGGGGCTTACCTCTCCATTTCCTTCGATCCCTGTCAAACCCCGGCCAGTACAGGACCTGAATACCTACCTGTCCCAATAGCATTAGCAATTTACTCTAAATCTTCTTGAAACCATGGAAATGGAGTGGCCCTGAGTAGGAGGTTAGAAATAGATGAGGAAAAAAAAGGGGTCAACTTTCTCCTTTCAAATACTTCGTGACAATAAAATTCTATAACTTTGTCAACTTTCCTCTTATTTCCTAGCATGCTTACACCTTTTTCCCTTGTAACAAGCACAAGTTCGCATATACTATACGGACACATATGAAGGTAACTCTTGGCTACCCATCCATCCATTTTATTTGTATGCGAAGATCCTGGGCACGGCAGGTAATATTGCGTTCCCCGTCCGTCCCTCTCCTCTCACCCAGTGCGTCCATCCATGGGGCTCTCCCCTCCAAATCGGCCCAATACATTAAACATGAAAAATTCTATCGATTCGCTCCTCATGGAGGAGTTTTCAAGCTTGGAGGGGAAAGAAATCCTGGACTAGCCTAGCCTTTCCCTTTTCCTCTTTTCCTCAACCCATGCAATGCATGCCGACTGACTGCTTTCTCTTTCCACAACTCAAGCCTTACCTTCACGGATAGGGGATCCATACGGTGAACCGCACCTTGCCAGCATACGAACGGACGAATGAACGTAAAAATAAAGCAGAAAAATATCCCTTCCCTCCACAATTTTTTTTATAGCTTGGCCTTGTCGTTTTGACTCTTTAAATCGAAGCTCGAGACTTTCCACTACATCCTACACACACAAGGGGAAGGGCACAGCGCACATGGTTTGAAACTCACGTGCGTACAGGGAAATCCTTCATACATCCATATTTTTTATTCCCAGCACATCATTCGTCAAGGTATTTTTCATCATTTCCCCCACTTTTCTCAAGATATTTAGTTCTGGTGGATGGAATTTTCATTACATTCCGGGGTTTCATCTGACTCTCAGTCCGTTCCCGTCGTGTTATATCATGTAATTTCCTCCCGTGCTCCTGTTCCCTGATATGGTTTGGTCTGGCCTGGTCGACAGAGTCATTCTTGATTATAGTGAGGATCAATAGTGCTGCGTACGTACGTACGTACGTACGGGTGTGGGGGAAGAGAGAAAACCCAAATTCACAAATTTAATTCGGCGAGTGTTCAGTTCAACACTACGACTCCTACATTTCTCCTTGAAGGAAGGAATATAGTAAAAGACAATGTGTAATGCAATGCAGTGCAATTCTTAAGTCATGCTAGATATTCGGGCTGGCATTTGATCCTCCATGGAGGATCCCAACTCAAACTTCACTTTCTGAGTTTTAATAAAACCTTTGTGTACTCGCAAGCTAATAATCAGATCGATGAGGATGATAGCTAATGGAACGCAGAGGAATGGAACTGTTCTGAGTCTTAACATAATATCTCATCTTGTCCTCCCCATTGCATTGTCTCTCCGGCCTATAACTCCATTATCTTTTACTGTTCTGCATATGTATGTACTTTATTTGGAGGGAAAAGGCTTCCGCGTGACAATTATTTGAATCCGGTGTGTATTTTCATTTCCCCGTCTTCATCTCGTGATTCACTTCTCGTACTACCTCCTTCTACCTAATTTGAGGAAAACGACTCAAGGATTTTAAAATCATTTTATCGAGAATGAGAGTTCACGTCATTTCCACAATGTTAGAACATCCAAATTCAAACCTTATTTAGGTGTACAAACGTTATTTAGCAAAATATTAATCAAACGGCATTTAATGAATTCTACAAAAATATTAAATGCTTATAAATTCCTTCGACCTCTTATTACAAATATAAAATTTTGACCTCTGACTTCAACATGTAGTTTTTTCCTTCAAGTGTTTCTAGTTCCCTGGAGCCAGAGCCAGTTAAGAAAATGTATTCCAACTTTTCTCCAAAAAAATGGAACATGGGTCTAAGGAAACGTTGGAGTAGAGTCCTGAAATTCGAATCAGAAGCACCCGGGACGCCCTATTCCTAACAAAGTAGACGAGGGGCCAAGGCAAGACAAGGCCCACACAAAGGGGAAGGATGGATGAGGCGAGAAACGAAGGAGTTGCTGGAATCCAGTGGAGTTCACAACCGAGGACTCAAAAGCGTGACATGAAAATCAAGTGTGAAAATAAATGCCGTCTGCTTCCTCGTCCTTCCCTTCCCTTGCCTAGGGTTTGAATTCTACACTGTGACCAGCACAAGCACAGAGGGCAAGCTCAGAAATAGAAACCAGAGGGAATCGTAGTGATAATTAGGAGCCAGGCGCTCGCCAGTCGCCATTGCATTTGGGGAGTCCAAGCTTCCTCCTAAAGCAATCCGCACTCAATATGCTAATTTGAGTACAGAGCACTCGTGTTTGAAATGACTAACATTCTCTGACTAATTAATAGCTTGTAGCTCCATGGAACTCATAGAGGCAATTCATGACCACCTAACTTTGCATATCGGGATATTCGATCCGATAAGTAAAGAGAATATTCAATTTTGACAATAAGCTCAACTGTTTCTAACTGATGAGCCGAGGTTAAAAATTTATAGTCATTTGCGCAATGGCACATAAATATCAGCGGATTGAAGTTTTCTCTGCTTTAACTACCCACGTCACTCAATTGAAGTCAAATCAATCTCGTGTTTCTGTATGACTGCAATCTATGTGTACATATATTTTTATCCACTACACACTTTTTGGACAAATCATTACAATGTCTCCATTTGGTTAATGAAAGGGTTCAAAATACAAGCTAAGCTTTTATAGTTGCTGCTACCAAGCACTATACTACACATTCCATACAAGTGTTCGTTATATCCTGAACACCTGTGAAAGTTATTCCTTGGTTAGGTAGTATCAAATTCAAAAACATAATACTTTCTACCACACTCTCAACTCCGTATAATTATCGCACCCTCTAGTCCCCAGTTTACGACGCCCTCCATTCGAGGAATGAGTAGTTGGTCACAAAGGAGAAACTCATGTCACCTGCTTGGACATTGCAGAAGGAGAAAGTGAAAGTGAGACCAAGCCTCCCCAACACCCTACATTAAAATTACACATACATTATGATTAATTAGCACGGGAGGCTCACATTAAGCCTCCACTTGGACCAAGTCTTGGATAACATAAGACTCCATAAACCCACTCACTTCCTTTCCTTCCCCTGATAATATTGTAAAAATACTAATTAAGAGAGACAAAGTGTTGAGACATGCTTAGAATTCTCAGCGCGGATTAAGTTCTTAGGTGAAGTTCTATTTGTCTTGTGTGTGTGTGTTCTCGTATCGTGAGCCCACATCTGTGAAATCCAACCTTACAATAATAACGCAACCCTTGGCAAGTTCCCCGGTGCAAAACACACTGCAGAATTTGAACGCTGCGCCTTTTACACTGAGAAAAGCAATGCGGCAATTCTACTTTCTCCTTTTCTCGTGTGCCAATGTCCCATTCATTATAAATACTACACCGGAATACAGTCGAGGCGAGGGAGTACACGGTTGCACAGGGAGTGTAATGTATATCGTGAGCGCGAGACGAGTGAAAATGGGAATTATGCCGAAATCACCTAAATTATGACCCTGTTCTGTAAGACCAGGCATTAGGCCAAATCTGGCACCTAATACCCATAAACTAAAACCTTAACATGACCCGATCGGCTCACCGGTCACTAAATTAAACTCAGGAATTTAGATTTCCAACATGATAAAGAACTAAAACTGACCTTTCCGTCTCCGAGTCCTGGAAACATAGCGGACATCCACATCAACTTCATAATCTTGTGTCTTGATCTTCAAGACGTGAGGTTCTTGGTCAAATTTTTTATACTTTAATGTCTTAATCTCTCCTCGTACTCCCCTGATACTAGTCCAGCACTGCACTAGTCCCAGAGCTGGAGTAGTGAGTCCGTTCAACCGGTTTTCACGGTTTCCGTAGTTTCAAAGGCCCGATTCCTTATGGCCAAATTTCTGTTTTTCGATTACCTCCTTTAGTACACAGTTAACTTGGATTGTTACGCCGTCAGTTCCCTTAAAGCACATTCTTTGATATGATATGAACAAATCACCAGTTACCACACAGTCACAAGACTCCAAACACAATCCGATATTTTTATATTTAGCAGCTGCTTTCTTTTCTTCTCGTCAATTCACTGAAGGTTCTCCACAACACAAACAAACAGGCATAATCCGATACTTATTTCAGCACTAGGCGTCGTTTGTCAATTCCTCCCAGCCGCGTGTGCAGTCAGAAATGACAAAGTTCAAAAGTCTTTCAACAAACACCGTCTCACAACGAAAGGTCAGCTCCGCAACTATCGATGGATTTATTTACACCCTCCTGTGAAGAATTCTCGTCCTTGTCTCGTCGGTCACAGATAATGTAGTTGTGGGAAATCCTTTGCGAAAAACTTCATTCAATGTCAGATCAAAGGAGGAAGAATTTGCAATCCGTTCACAATGTAAAGGGTAAGGAGATGAGTTTGGAAGAGAGACCACGGAAGAGTTGAACAGTTGAACCTGAAATGTCATCAAGATGACAAATTAGATTTTGCTACCCAACCACTTTCCTCTTCGACTAAACTTTCTTTGGCCACATGGAGTGAAAAGAGTCAAGCAGACAAGACGAGAAAATCCAATAATATAGCTTACAACGTGTACATAGTTTAAGTTTGGAAGGCTGTTGGCTATTCTTCTCGTTTAAACGTGGACGTTCCTCGTAGCTTGGCTTCAACGACAATCATGTGAAAAGTGAGTTGTCTGACTCACGTTTTTTAACCTCTCTCGATGCCATTTTCTCAAGTCATTTACAATGTTTATCTTATCAGGAACGTCCACCCAATAAAGAATGTTTATTTGCTTAACTTTGCCAAGAATAAGTACAGAATTTAACCGATATCAAATTGTGTTCACGACATGTGAGCATAAGGTGCCAGGTTGGAAATTTAATTTATACCAACGCATACCAATCTAATATAAAGTTACACAAGGAGGAACCGTCGGTGTTTCGAGCTCCCTGGCTTATTCGATATTGTGGGTAATTTATTTTATATTTAATACTAAGTTTTAAACAATTTAATTCAATTGGGAAATCGGTTTATAGGAAGTGGACCTACAAGGTTGGAAACACGAGCATCTATGTGTGAGTATGTCATATATCCATAAAGAAATATTTATCATAATTGAATTTAAATGTGCAATTTTCGGAATTACCATTGCGGAATGGTTAACTTGGTGAAGACCACAATCGCCAGAAAGGCAAAATTTAACTCATAGAAAAAGGCAACATCCACTGAGAAATTGAAAAACTAGTTCGGTTAATGGTACATTATTTAAAAGGGAGTTCTGTGATACGATATAATACATAGTTAATTTGAAGAAACAAGCTTCAATTCCCCAATGTAGTTAAGTAATGTTGGTAAGAATCATGTGTTGTGGATTGTGGTAATTAAAATGTAGCGATATTAAGTCGTGCCGTTCCGGTTTGGATTTAACTTATTAAAGGTAAGTATGCAAACTTGTGATATTGAAATTTTAACACCAGAAAATATTCAGTTAATTCGCTTTAGGGTTATTGTATATAGATAAACCATTGTCTTATGGCGTACAACTAGACATTAAATTCTAGCGCAACGACACAAGGAGCTTGAAAGGGAGAGCGAGGTTTTTATCAATAACGATGATTAGCTTGCAGAATCACTCATCCAATTAACTACTTGACCTACTATAATAGGAAGAGACACATTCAGCACTGTGTTTCCTGCCACGGGGACATCATCATCACCCATAGGAATGGCTACTAAAGATATTGACTATGGACATGGTGGATGGTGCAAAAGGACCTCCCTCGACATAAATTTTAAATTACTTTGATAAGGAATCATCCAATAATACAAAATAACAAGTCACACTTTCCCGTTTCTTTCTTATTCAAAAGGTTCCAGCCCAGACACCAATAAACCGTGGTCAAATCTGCACAACAAACCACACACACCACATCAAACGCACCAATAAATGCACTGCTCTGGACCAACCGATACCAACATCAAAACACACTATTCCCAATTTAATTAGACTTCCAGTTAAAAAAACAAATGGCTGAAAGCGACTTACTTTTTCGGAAGTTTCTCTCTTTCCTTAAGGTTCCAGAATCCCTTTGTTTACGTCCTGGAATATCCACCGACCGACAACCTGACTGGCACTGACCTAACTGACACAACGCCAATACAACCAAAACTGAGAATCCACACACAACCCGGGCAAATGCAATGGCGCTGGCTTCCGCCAAAATAAATGCAATTGGAAGTTATTCCCTGGAGATTTGAACCCCTTTTTTCTAGACGCACGGCCTGGAGTCAGGGAATCCCCACACCATCCTTTTTGCCGTCTTCATCCTTCCGCCGCCGCTTGCCACCATCAAAATAAAAACTTACGACGTCCACTACAAGGTTTGTCCAAGGCTTTATTTCACGTTCACCCAAATCCAAATTTCTAAAATTCAAATCCTTTACGTCGATCGTTTCACAAATTGGAAAACGGAACGGGTGTGGGACGGACGGCACGGCACGGCACCGCCACAAAAATTTAAAAACTCAGCACAAATTTTAATGAAAACTACTGTAGTTCCCTCCGACGAATACTCCACACGCTGTAGTTAATGTTTGTTTAGGTTTAATGAAACAATTGTTTAGCAAACTTGTTTAAATGATGTGTAGTAGATTGTGTATTAGATGACAGGAGAGAGCTGGAATACCCGACTTGCCCGGATCCATGAATTGTGGCGAATGAAGAAGTGAGGGAGAGAAGGCGGCCTGTGCTGTGCTGAGTTTGTATTTCCATTGCGGCATTCCTACCCTCCTATGTCATACACACACAGCACAGAAGAGCATAGGAGGTTTCCCCCTTTTACTCCTGGAGTGAAAGTGGACGAGAGGCTGTGTTCCAGGCATTTCAGCTGGAATATTTTCAAAATTTAAAACAATCAAATTACTTGGGAATTCGTATTCGTAATAGTAAAGAATGAGGACATTTGAAGAATTGCATTTATACGAACTTAATTAAAATAATTGATTTTAGCTGACTTGCGTCCTGTGCATAATGTCTTAAAATCGGAACTACAGATTAATTATAGTTTACCGATTTGGATATTAAATTAAAACTCTGAAATGAGAGAGTTGAGTTCTAGTTAAGGAGTTTAGGAATGATTGATCATTTTAAAGTGGTAACCGACATTTCCAATTTGATACCAGATGCACATAGATTGATTGAAGTTGATAATTAGAGAAAAGAAAATTTGTCAAACTCTTCAACTTGGGTTTGTTCTAAATTTTAATATATAAATTATTGCATGTTAATGCTGCTGGTTCTAATTTGATGGGACCATAAATCGAATAATACGACAATGTTGATAAGGTACACAATCTATTGATTTCTATAAAGCCAGGCAATGTTCGCTCAGTTAATGATACTTTCTTACGAGTCATTTCTTATTAGTCATCTAAAGGTTTCTATTAAGGCTCATTGTAGCAAGGAATTTTATGTTGACACTTGCCCTCGCGCCTCGCCCTACTTTTAAAATTAAAGGGTCTTTTCGTGAAAATTGAATTTTGAGGGATTTCACGCCATTTAGAATAAAATGAAAATTGTTAGACAGCAGTGACACGTTAGCAAATTCTAATATAGTGTGGCTAATGTATTGGAATCGTCGAATAATTCGTCGGCCACCAGGCAATCAGGTTTTAACTGATATTTACAAATCCCAATCTAATCCTATTTTTCCCTGCAGCCTGTAACAAGCGGATGAACAGAGTAGCACCTAAAAGCACCCTTCCTTGCTATTCACACAGAGAGGGCAAAGTACTCTTGAAAGTTAAGCCGGTATATAACCAGACGACA
Source organism: Orthonychiurus folsomi (assembly GCA_036851895.1). NCBI lineage: Eukaryota > Metazoa > Arthropoda > Collembola > Poduromorpha > Onychiuridae > Orthonychiurus > Orthonychiurus folsomi. The sequence continues at coordinate 22,822 of JAAXYW010000514.1, read as the reverse complement.
ACAAACACGATCTCAAATCGCACATCCACTGCTCTCTGCCTTCTTTTCAAGTCAAACTCGGCTATCAAGAAGGAACAGATGGCATGGATAACTTTGCAATGAAAGCATGGATAACTTTTTTAAGTACTGCGGAGACAAATACAACAGATGTGCTTTAAAATTTAAAAGTAAAATTAGTAGTAAAAACTTTAGAATTCTGTTAGCACAAAGGCAGTGGAGTGTAACAATAATATTTTAGTTCCTTGTTCAGATGTGACTGCAATATTAGTTGCATTCAGTTCCGCCCCAAAAAGCGGGGCTGAAAATGCTTGTAGTATTTTACTTTTTATAAAGGATGACATGATGGGGCAAGTGAAATGCGAACGGAAGCACAAAATCGGAATAATGTTCGGCATCGCCAATGGTTATTGGAAACTTATCATTCATGCCATACCCATGAAATACTTTATCAGTAAGGCATGACCAAATAAGAGCCATAGTTGGTTTGCAGAAATTTATTTGCCTGTGGGAGAAATCAAATATGGAAGTCCGAGAATATTGCCGTAAATTGCTTTGCGCATACTAATTGAAAAATTTTCGCTGATGGTAATTTGTAGTCCATTAGATGTGCTCCAGTAAATATTGCTATTTAACACTGTTTCGCATTTAAGCCGTATTTGCCACGTTCAGATTTAATAAATAATTAAAAATTTACACTTGATTTAAGCTTTTATCGTTTTCCAAAAACAAGTATTACTTGTTGGAGTTAACATTTCTTTCGACATTTTTACTTCAATCTTGTCTCATTGCACAAGTAAGGAAAACCTTTGCTTAAGTCAGTTTGTGACCAGCAAGTTGACGACTTAGCAAATCCTGTGTAATAGCAATGTGTCATATCCGCCGATAAGGTTGCATTTAGGTGGATTGTGACTGTGAGGAAAACCTGTACTTTACTTTGGTTCTGGTTGACTAGAAGTTTAAAACTACATATACTTATGACTGGGACACGGGGATGACGGACGTTTACAATTCCCTTGCTTGACTAGTTAACACTCATTCATCAGAAGTATTTACTACACATGCATTCATTACCCATCCTCTTCCACAACTGACTGCGGGCAGAGAATGAAATGAAGACATGACTTGAATGTTGAAATAATTCGGAACGTAGTAGAGTAGGAGTGTCATTAACTCTTCCCTTAAAACTGCAGTCAAGTAGTCAACTTCACTGAAGTTGTTCAGATAGATAAAAACTGAGGTGCGGGTCTCATTAAATTAATCCTCTCCTTTGTCAGTTGCAGGGAACATTCCTACGGGACGGGGCCACGAAACAAATAATGTATTTTTAACTATAAATAAAGCTTGTGTAAGTTGAATAACTTACACAGTTTATCGCTTTTTCTTTAGAAATCCTGAATGCAAACCCTGTTAAGTGTGTTGGCTAGCTGGTGCTTTTAAGATCGCGCTAAAATGTATTCATTTTAACCCGAGTAGAAATTGCCCTGCACTTGTATTGGATCACAATTGCGCGACAATAATATTAGCACTAGAGCCGTGTGTTTTAAAAAACCAATTCCTGAGATCCCAATTTGTTTGTCATCGCCAAAATTCTCATTTTCCTTAGCTCGCGTTATTCCTCCCGTAAATTCGCGTTTCGTGGGAAAGCAAACACAGGACAGGACACGAGTGGAGTGTTAAAGAAGCGATTGCCAAGTGATCTCTGGATATAAATCCATCGACGAGAATATATTATTTCAGTTCTTCCTTGCGTGTTTATTCGTGAGGATGTGATGAGTCAACATTAAGACTTCCTTCTGCAAACAAATGTGGAATCTCTTGTGGCGTGGGAAGTGAGACTATTAGATGCGTTGAAGGAGAAAGTACACCCCGCAGCCCATCTTCCTTCAAATCCTTTAGGTCATCTCCAAAGTCAGTGGAGGTGGTCAAGTTTTTATAATCATTCGTCGTCTACAATTTATATCCCACCTCCAACGTCGCCGAATTCATTCAAAAGCCTTTCATTGGATTTTGGAACCCGGTGTTTGGATTACAACGAATTTGGGATTTGGAACGAACGAAATGAGGATTAGGTCACAGACTGATTGCAGAAGCATGTAAGTTGAAATAAATGTAATGAGATTGGTTGTGTAATATGTAATTTGGGAGTGGAGGGGGTTTTGAGGAAAAAATTAGCTAAATTTATGTTACTAAAGTCGAACTCTAATAGTCCGTGTGTGTAGTGACAGTTCTATGATTCATGCAATGTGCCAAACCCAAAGTTAGCTCTTATTAATTTTCTGTGTCAGTGGTATTGGGAATTCTCGTTTACCCGTTATGTTGGGCAACAAATTGTGATTACTAAGCGATCGTCTGTAATGTAAGGTAACCAATGCTTAATGAAAGTGGAAGATTTATTTAGCTCAAGAATTACTAACCTTGCAGTTTTGAAAGTTAAAGTCAATAGTGTAGTTCTGTAGTTTTAAAATGTGTTGACTCTAGTTCCAAATTTAAATTAGAAAAGACTTTAAAAGTTCTCGTGTTTTGACTGACCACATTCATAGATAATGTGTAGCAAGTGTAGCTGTTCATACGTTCCTGTTATCTAATGTTTGTGTTTTTGGTAGATTAGATTGAAGCGTTGCATTTAGACTTCACTCTTGAACTTCTAAACACCATAGGTGTTAGAATATTAGATATCATTCAGAAATCTTTCTGGTACGCCGTTTGAAAATTTTAAAATTTGTATGACCCACGACCCACACGGGATTGATCTGCAAACTCATGCACACTCTTGCCCTATTTGGAGGTGTTGCATTTGCTTTGTTTCCAGATGAACTTAACGTAATGTTTAGCATAACAGTTGCGGAAATAGAGCCTAAAAGCAGTGCGACGAATTATAATTGTGTCAAGTAGTTTTAAAAATGTACAGGAATAGTACATAAATTTAATTTTCTTACAGATTGAATTGGAATTTTCAAGAGGAACGATTGGGTATGAACGAGTGACATTTTCTTTGCGACCATGTCTAACCCTCCAATGGTTCCTGAAAATGCACCTGTTACTACAAGAAGGCCGCCACAAGAAAATAAGAAATCCCTTTTATTGTCCAGTGAAGAAAACCAAAGTATATTTGATATACTTGGAAAGGGACGACAGGTAATTGCAGTGCAGGACTTAAATACATAATATTGCTAAGCTATAGCCGTTTGTAATTTTGTAATTGCTTCTCGTCAGACATTGTCGACGGCAGTGGCGCAGTTACTTGTTCCAACGCCAGACTCAGCAAAGGTGGCAAGTGAAAGACACTGGTGCTCTTTGTCTTGTGAGGGACACAACAAAAAGATCATATTTCATACAAGCCATTTTCTCTGCGCACGAAAAGCATGGTATTCCGACAAGAGGTTTACAATCAATTCGACTATCTGATGCCTCAACCTTGGTTTATAACTTTTGAAGGAGATGTAAGTAACTCCATACTGTTTTCTTTATTATTTATCAACAAAATGTATTCGGACAACGTCAAAGAAGGCCTTCCCCACTAGCACTGTCCAATTTTAAAGGCTTTAAACATGACATTTGAATAGGTAGTTCAGAATAGCTAATATATTCAGTATGCTTCCCCGTTAGGTTTAACGCGCCTGCCTCAACCGAGTAGAAACTTAGTTTTACTAGTATTATTTATTCAAAAAGTTTATTTATATAAGAGTTAATCCATGTTAATGCGATTTGTGAAACACTAGAAATTTATATGCAATTTGTACTTCTTCATTTCAGAGTTCTATGGTCGGCATTAACTTTGCGGATCGAGTTGAAGCTGCAAACTTCAAGGAAGTCCTTGACAACAAGTTGGAGTCTAAAAGGCAGAGGAGAAATGGTAAGGAAACTTCTTAGCCTGTAAAATGAGATATACCCAATTCCAAATACTATCTCTTGTGTCAATCTTGCATGTATACGATTATACTCGCACACACAAATCTTGCGCATTCCTCTGCTTAAGTTTGCAATTTATCATAATTTTTGGGTCAAAAATTCAAATCGGGAACACCGATTTCTGAGTTGTGCTCGAGTGTCTATCTGCAAAGGTGGATGTGAGTGTTCCTCTGCGCCACCCATGCCTTGGTTCGATTTTCATTCCTCAAATCTAATTTGTGTATTCTATTTCTGCATACCACAATGAAAGAACTTCTCTAGGATTTGTTCTCTGCTGACTCACCTGAGAGTATCTTAACCTTTTAGTCAACAGGAACGCGTCCTTTCTTTAATAGTTTTCTGGTGTAGATATTTAGCCGCAAAGTCATTTTTTGAATGTGTTCCTAATTTTTAATTTACTAGACATAGCAAAATGAGTAGGAAAAACAGTTTAAAAAAGACGCGACGGGCAACTGTTGGTTTCAAACTAACTTCAATTTTTGATTGGGTTTTTAGTGGTGATGACTCAAAAGAAACAGAGAGCACTGGTACACTCGAAATTTTGATCATTAAGCCAGCGCATTCAAGTATTATTTCCTAACAAATTCGTGTTATTCAGATTCTACTTTCTTTTTGCAGAGAGACGCAGTCGTGTGATAGAAAATCAACATTTCCCAAACCCCAGTCCACATTTGGCATACGCCGCTCCTGACCGAAAGGTTCCAAATGGAACCGGAACAACGATAACTTCAACCTACAATTTCCCCATGAAAAAGGACAGTAAAAAAGTGTCGAAAATTAAAGCAAAGGATAAGAAGAAATTGTTCCGGAAGGAGGATATAGGAAACCCAATGAACTTTCGTCATGTTCAGCACGTAGGGTGGGACCCGAACAGGGGCTTTGATTTGAATGGTGTTGACAAGGACTTCCAAGCGTTTTTTCAGAAAGCGGGTGTTTCTCATAATCAACTCGAAGACGAGGGGACCAGAGAATTTATTTATAAGTACGTTGATTTCAAGATTTCCTACAAACATATTTCCCTGTCCGTAATTTGTCGAGCTCAAGTATTTTAAACTTCTTTTTTAATCTTCCAGTTTTATTGAAAGTCATGGAGGAGTTGAAGCCATAAAACAAGACATTAATACGATAGGTCACGTCGCACCTCCCCCTCCGCCAATGTCCCATGCCGCCGGCACGAATTACCCGCCTCCACCGGTTCCTGCCAGGCATCCTTCAATTCCTTCTGTGTATCCGACTCCAGTACCTGGTGGAAAATCTGCAGCTCCTCCTCCACCTCCTTCCCGACCTGTTCCAATGGCACCATCAGCTTACCCAGGTGGAGCTCCCCCTCCTCCAACTCGAACCATTAATTCTCATCAAACACCTCCTAAAATATCACACAGTATAGGAAACGGAACCGCTCCGCCTCCACCACCTCCACCCCCCATGGGAGCTGGAATCCCACCTCCACCTCCGCTTATACCATCATATGGCCAAGGCGACACAGAGTCAGATTCTGGATTTAGTAATTCAAGTGCCAGGCAAGGAGCGCAAGTCGAATCTGAAGATGAGCGCTCAGCACTCATGAAGCAAATCCAGAAAGGTGTTTCACTTAAGGTATGAAATTAATATTTATGTTAAAGTATTTAAAATATATAATAATAATAAACTTTTGGTTACAGAAAATTGATCATGAACAGGCCAAAAAGCCCTCCGGTACGTTATCAGATTGCCTGAATCAAATCAAAACAGGGGTGGATCTCAAGCGGGTAAGTTTTGTAATTATTTGTTCATTGCCCTCATTGTCCTTATGTTGACCCCTGATGCCCAGTAGCCGCTCAGGAGGTAGTTTTTTGACCAGCAAGTAATACAATGTTTAACTTATGGTCAATAAAACAGGTTCCAGAGTCATCAAAGCAGAGTGCACCTGTTGACGCAATGGATGGATTGGCTGGTGCTTTGGCAAGAGCTTTAGCAGAGCGTTCTCGCGCTATTAATCCAGATTCTTCGGATTCAGACGCTGACGAAGAGGAACCATTTGATGAAGATGAATGGGATTAACTAAATCCAAGGATGCGATAAGTTTTCATAGCCCTAGACGTAATAAATACAGCACGAACACTCACATTCAGTAATCATATGTACGTATATACTTATACACTAATTTAATAAATGCAATTATTGCGAATCGAGTATAAGCGGTTGGTTTACTTTAATATTCTGGGCGGAATATGAGTTAATCTTCCTCATTTTCTTACAATATGCTCACTTGTAAAGTGTGCACAATGTACTTTTCCGTTTTTCGCCTTTTTCACAATACAGCACAAACGGAACGCACCATGCAACGCAAAGTTGAGGCACGGCGAGGGGCGAACTCGTGCTTCAGGAATTGAATAGCGTCTTTAATAAAATTAACACAGGAGCTACCCTTGACAAATTCGACAGGAACTACTCACGAGGATCTGTTTAATATTTGCAATGCATCTCAGTTATAGATTGCAACCAACAGAGTCGCTTATGTCCTATATATACTATGAGCCTGCTTGGCCGGAACAAATTTGCACAATCTACAATGTTTTAATCAACAATTCACTTGATAATTTCTACACTATCATGGCGCCGTTATCAGTCCTTGGAAGTCATAAGTTATTGCTGTTTTCGCAAAATATTTGCGAATTGAGTCCTAGAGAACGCTATCTTATCAACCTATTTGCAGAAGGCTCCGCTTGCATGATTGATTATTTCAACATTTACTGGCACACCTCATACCGTGTCCTTTTAACAGTAATTTTTCAAAACTAAAATACAGTTTCCGATCATTTTGTTCAGGCGAAACTAAAGTATAATCTCTCGTCTAACAAAGTAAAGCCAATAGCTCTGCTTCTAAAAATTCGAAAACCGAAAAAGATGATGCCATCAAGGTTTTACATCCCAGAAGATAGCCAGCACCCGCCTATTTCCATTCAACAACTCCCGCACTCGCCAAATAGGTTGGTTAGCCGAAAGCAATCGGCTAAGAAAAAATCGCCACCATCAAATTCACCTTCGTTATTGCTAACTGCAGAAGAAAACGAATTGGTTTATCGAATATTAGGAAACGGACGCCAGGTAATATTTGATGATATATTTTGATTTTCAGAGAGCTTGAAAACCCGGAAATGATTAATTTTCTTCCAGACTTTATCAACTGCCGTAGTTGAATTTCTTATACCTGCCGAGGATTTCCGAAAATGGAAACTTCAAGAAGTTGGTGTACTCTGCTTTGTCAGGGACGCAGGAGTCAAATCCTATTTCCTAGAAGTTCTCTCATTGAGAATGAACCGAGTAATTTTTAGTCAAGAGATTTACGATGAGTTTGGGTATCGAAAGCCGAGGAGTAGGTTTTTGACATTTGAAGGAGACGTATGTTGAATTACGAATTTGGTGTGCAAAGTTGACTCTCTAAGCTATATTAACTCATAATTACAGAATTTCACAATTGGCATGAGCTTCGCATCTGAGGAGGAAATTATTTCATTCCAAGTCGTGCTTGATGATAAAATGGCTGCAAAACGGGAAAGAATCGGTTCGACGATAACCAAATTGAAAATCTCCATAAATTATTAAAATGGTCAAAATTTGATTTCAGCTGCGCGTCAATCCCGAATCTTTGAACTCCAACATTCTGCTTGGTAGCAGCGTGACAAATACACCTCCTCCAGTTCGACATCAAAGCCCAGTACCACCCAGTCCTAACCCGAGTATTAACAACAGGAGGATAACTTCTTTCGACAATAAACTCGACTTCGGGATGTCAAACCAAATTTCCAATTTATCTTCACACCCAGCACCACCACAAAAGCAAACGCCAGTGCAACAAGCATTTGGTTTTAAAAATACACAAGGACGGCATCGAAAGCTCAACAAGAAAAAAGAGAAGAAAAAACCACTAGAAAAAAGGGACATTGGTCTACCTACCGATTTTCGAAAAGTACTCCACGCCGGCTTTGACCCTGAGCGTGGATTTGTCGTTGATAATTTCATGGATGACAAATTCAGCCAGTTGTTTCACATGGCTGGAGTTACCGATAAAGATATGGAGGAACACCATGACCTGATTGTCAAGTGAGTTATCCAGTTACAATTTTTAAATAATATTTAGGGTGCTTAAATTCTGTACTTCAAATTCCCGTAGTGTTATTGCAAATTATGATGGCGATATTAACGCGGGCGGGAAAAAATTGGCAAATTCTGCAAATGCTGCCACCTTTAACCGCCCGACCGTGCAGCCCCAAACATCCAGAACAAATCCTCCAACAAATGCTAAGCCGCCACCAGCGGTTCCAGCAAGATTAGCTGCACCCGGTAAAACTCCACACCCCAGAAGGGGATCAGTCAAACCAACCAATGGAAAACTTCCATCCCCAACATTTCAAAATACCATCACGGTACGACCGATTCCATCACCAGCACCAATGACCGTTCTAGAAAAAAATGTTAACATTCCAGCCCCGCCACCACCTCCTCCATCTACAACCACTCCCAGCGGCATGGCACCACCCCCACCACCTATGCCAATACAACAATTACAGCCGCCCGGCGGTAGTAGCACGACGGATTCTCGAGAAGCTGCCAAAAAACCTCCGCCACTGGAGGACGACCGCTCAGCCCTGCTGAGACAAATTGAACAGGGGAAAAAGCTTAAGGTTCAACTGTTTGCACTAAAAACGATTTATGTCCACAATTTGCTCATGTTTTGCTTTAAATTGTAAAATAGAGAATTGAAGTTGTCGATCCATCTCGAAAGGGAAAATCGAACGGAGATGCTCATTTGAAGGTAAATAGGAAGGAAAGCGCAATAATTGAATATTCAATTATCAAATCTCATATGATTTTCAGAGTGCTGGTCTAAATGACACAATGTCTTCACCAAATTCTATGCAAGGCTTGGCCGGAGCCTTAGCAAGAGCATTAGCTGAAAGGAAAGGTGCAGTGAACCCGGATACAGACAGCGGAAGTGATGAAGATGAAGAAGTATTTGACGAAGACGAGTGGGAGTAATTGCTAAGCTTGTATTCAATAATTCTTCCGGTTACTTTTTACTGAGATAAAATTAGGAAAATGTGGGAGTTAAATTAATTTGTATTGGCCAGTTAATGATTTGAACAAATTAAAGTCGGCGGCTCGACGGTTCCGTCAAAAACCATACATGTCGCATGTGTTTATTAAATTTTTCAGCTAAACATATAAATTGCTTGTGCAATATAAATATAGTATGAATAAATGAACAGTCTGGATAAATTTTCTGAGATCACTAAAGTAACCCGCGAAACCACAAGATAAGAATAAGTAGTAGAATTGAAGCTCATGAAAATTTATCGGCCTCCTCCTCCTTTCGTTTGTACGCGTACAGGCCGGTTTCGTTCTCTTCGTACATATCCAGATTTCCTGTGCCCCTCCTACCATTATTCTTTGCTGCTGCTGCAGTAGAGAGTTCAAAGGAGCTGTTGCAACTTTGATCGCAGACAGGAGTTGAGTATTTCGTGTTTTCAAAACCATTTTGCAAAACCGAGTTGGGCGGCGGATTTGCCTTGTCGTTGTCGGTTAGAATTTCTAAGACGAAACGGTAAAGTGGTATCACGTGTGAGCTGCGTCCAGTCATGAAAGGCTGCAACCAAATCAGATATTTTAAGCAGTCGTCTTTCAACGACTCATCATACTTCTCACAGTTCTCAACAACCCACTTTGAAAAGTCGGAGAGCACAATTAATACTCGTTGAAAAATCTGTCCCATGCGGATCACCTTCCTTGCATTGGGTTTCTGCCGTGATTCACGATGAGACAACATTACTATGACCAGGGTCTTGAAGACCTGCTTCAATTCAGTTATATTTTCATGAAATTTTTCATCTTCTGACTTTTGAACAAAACTAAGGAAGGATTTGTAAAAGGTCAGAAAGTACGTGATGCGGCATTCCCATTCCTTCTTTGCGGCAAGCGTGCTGTCATTTACAAGTTGGTAAATAGAGAAGTTGGCGTACTCTGTTCGTTTCAGAAGAATGGTCATCACGAAGGTTAAAAGACCATTCCATTCAGCAGTGCAAGTGTTCGACACCCAAGCCATCATAGTTTGTACCACTGAATAGTACAGGGGACTAGGTTTGTAATACTTCCAGCGATTCTCTGGGCTACCAAAGTACTCCTTGATTTGTGCTCTTGCTTTAGATCCTGATCTGACGTAAGCAAATCCCAATTCCATCAAAGTCATTCCGTTCAGTTCACCTTTCGTAGTACACAAGGCTTCGACGCTTTTCGGTTGTAGAGTTTCCCGTGAAATGTAATCTTCCAGTGCCAGGCACTTTTCTCGAATTTGAATGAATGATGGGAACTTACAGTTCTCCACCCGGATATATGTGAAGAGAAGTAAGGAACGAATAAATTCGAATATACTCGGGGGCATAACAGCAACCGTGGTTAGTAAATAACGAATCAAGTGGTCGTAGATCTCAACGAGTTTCACCAATTTTTCGAACTTGTCACTGAGAAGGGACTTCTCGATTGCAGAGATCAAGATTTGATACACCGTTTCAAACGGGGCCACGCCATTACTAATCAGAGCTGGTAGACCATTCGCGATGGATTCAATAATCGGATCGAGTTCATGGGAGAAGTCCAGCATACGATGTAGAACAGTTTCAAATACAGTCGATTTTGTTCCAGCTTCAATGCAAGGTAATGACAAGAAAACGCTTGTACGATTAAGTAATTTGAAGTAATGGGTACGAAGCGATGCTTGCAAAATGGCATGTGTGGCTTTCAACGAATCTTGAAAGCAAAGGCCGTATATTATTTCGGAATCCTGAAAAAACAATGTAAACAGTTTTGGTTAGTTTAAAACTTTACCGCAGATTTAACGTTAGCTATGCCACTACTACTAGACGTGAAAGCCGTTGGTGTTAAAGTAATCTTTTAAACCTGCCTGAGATTAATTCATTGAATAAGAATTACAGATTGAAACAATTTTTAGTTTATATTGCGGTATTCCTACTTAATCGTTTAACCTTGAACTGAACGAACTCTAATTACCGATATAGTAATACAATACGATAATATGTATATCACAAAAGGAAAGGGCAAGTTCGGAAAGGAGTATAGATTAGAATCGACTTCTGAACCACAAAATTCTATTCTGTGTCAAATGAATATGTCATTAAGAACTTCCCAGTTGGTTACTTGATTACTAAAGTGAAGACTCAAGTCATACTTACGTAATAGATGCACTCGCTGTCCGTCTCTTCTTCAATGGATTTCATTTTAGTCAAAATCAAATTCAGTTGCTTGCTGAAATCGTCCTGGGCAAATGTTGAGTGGACCCCTTTGTCAAAAATAGTTTGAATCCATTGATCCCTGTCGTTCTTAAGTCCCTCGCTTCTCAGGAGGTTAAGAAGTGCAGACTTCACTCTGGATGAGTGAGGAATAACTTTTGGTTTTTCAGGCTGTCCAAGTTTAGAGGCTGATGATGGATTTGGTTTAGGCGTTAAATATACTAAGGCGCTCTCAGCTAGAACGGTTGCAGTGTTGATGTCAGCATTCTTCACCAACAAGTTCTCGACAGCTTGAAGTCCACACTCGTGACTCCAAATGTTCGGATATTTCAAAAACTCGTCGAACCAATCCTGTTGATACCATTTCTGTCCTCCATACTTTCCAAGATAATCGCAAAAAACTTCAAAATTAGCTATCTCCGACTTCAACTCCTTTACTGTCAATTTGGGCTTGTGACGAGCCAATTCTTCTGCAAAACGTTTTAAGGTGACCATATAATCCCCAGTTATTTGGAAACAATATTTACCGAGCAGGCGTTGCGCTAAATATCCAAATATTCCGACGACTTCCAAGTTGCACCCTGTTAGTGCTGCCGGTGTATTCTTGGTCACATCTACTTCCAGGGAACACTCTTGAAGCGACGTACTTAAACAGATTTTTTCTGTTGTATTGCTAGGCAAAAGTATAATCTTGTCGATGACATCAGCAAACGTATACTGCAAAGATTTGAGAACATCACCGCTAACAGGCAAACATTTTGGAAGCTTGCAGTCAGCAAATACGATCTCAAATATTTCTCTGGACTTGGAAGGAGTAGAATCCAGCCAATTATAATGGTATGCTTGGCTCAAATCAGCGATTTCGTTCTCACCCACGCAGTCATCCTCTTGCATAACAGCGACTCCAATAATTTTAAGCAATGTAGTCACATTATTCCCAGTTTCCGAGCATTCGGAGTTTCCGCTTTTGAAATCATACAGAAGCTTGTCGAATAAATTTGAATAGAATATTTGCGTTTGATCATGGTCCTCGCCTCTGGACAATTTACCAAGAGCCAAGAGGTACTGCTCAATAGTGGCAGCGCTTAGTTTTCCATTCTGAAAAGCAGAACCCAGGCGGGGAGAGCCGATTTCCAAAAATGTTTTTGCAAAAGATTTCCCTCTTGTACAACACAATAAGTCTATGAATTCTGCATGTAGATCCAGCTCAAATACCAAATCAATGTAGAATTCCGGAGGATAACCATTACACATCAACGATACTAGCGGCTTGAGTTCGGGGAGTCCGCGAAGATCTTTGATAGGGTCGACTTCAGTGTATAAAAGCAGTTGAGTGTGAATCAGATGCTTCTCGAGCGGAAAGTCTTTAACCAGCTTCTGCAAGCTTTGTAGAATTACTTCTTTTGACAGCTCTCCCTGGTCTATTGAATGCACAAATAAATAACACAAAATAAATTCCTCTGAACAGATTTCGTACTTATTTTTAATCTCTAATCTATAATCTGTTTTAAATACCCAACCCAACATTGAGAATGCACACACTTTATAGACAAATCAGTTACGCCAACTCTGCTTGTGGCTTGAGTATTGACTTTTAACAAGCTTGATAATTTAACGGATGACTACTTACTACATACATTAAACCAGTTACAGACAGAGTGAATGCCAATTTTGTTGGTGTTGTATTGGCACTTCAACCAACTATTTTCTAGTATTATATTAATTAGATACAAAATACAATTAAGTTTTAGTTTACCCAAACAAGAAAGGTAGCTTTTGATCATGTTCGTTCTGGGATTTCCAACAATATCCAAGCCCAGATTGGAGTTTCCATTTCTTCCTTCCATTCTGGTTTAGTTTAGCCTCGACAAGCAGTCGAGCAGATCTTATGAGTACTGAACAACTGAACAGTGTCCCTGTCACAGATTAATTCGTTTTGTTAGAAATAAAATCAACCGAGTTTAACTTTTAGTCACTGCACTACCACCGCTGTGTTGCAAATAGACGGGCGGGCGGACTACGATTTACGTACGTCTTTCAGGCTCCGAAGCTTGCTTTTACCGCATGCGACTTCCCTCTCTTTTCCAAACCAGATGGGGCTGGAAATAGGAACTGCAATACTTTAAATTATTTGTTTCGGTTTCACGTACTCATAAAAGTCTAGCGTCGTCCAAATTCCCAAGCTTCTTTTTAAATTTTGGAGTATCCTCCTCTCCTCGTTGCGTTGATGGGCACGTAGGTATCGCGGATTAGACTACATTACATGCAGAAAATCGCTGGCTTGAGGTGCGAATCACTTTTGGTATCGTACATGGTATTTTGGGTCGAGCATCGGATTACGAGCTTGCGATTTACAGTTCTAAAGACAAGACCGGACTATGATTGTGGATTCCACGGATTATGATTTGGATAATCTGCCTTGATATAAGATGCATACTATTATTATTCACAGACCTGAACAAGCACAAAGTATTCCCTGCTCAAGAGTGATCTGCAATCAGGCTGCTTTTTGTAAGGTTACGTCGTTGGTTAGGTCAGGTCTTTTTTAATGACTTCTTCTAAATTAATTCACAAAATAAAGTCAGCAAGGCGTAAAGTCCAATCCATTTTGCAATATACATTTAGAATAATTTTACATTATTGATATCTCAGAACAAGCTCTACTTCATTAAATTTTAGATCGTTACTTTCTACATATTTCCATTTAATTTTACATCAAGAAAGTGCGGTTATGTTAGTTTAATTCTGCCTATATATTTGCCCTAACTAATTCTGAGCCGGAACCGATGAGGAGAATGACGTTATGAGGACGCTCGCCTCGGCGACTTCACTCGAAACAGTCTACCCACACGTTGTCTTCGGCGCCACGGATGACCCACGCCGACACCAGATGACCCACGCCGACACCAGATGACCCATGCCAACACCAGATGACCCAAGAAGTTCGCTTGATGCCACTGCCCCCAACATCTCCCCAATACTTGCAAACTACGTGTCTCCGGAGACCAGCGTGGCGATGTTCATGGCGACGGTCGGACGCGAACGGTTCAAGGTGTCCGGCCTCCAGAGAGCACTTTGACCTCGGCAAATCCCAACAATTCCAATTTAAATTAGAAATGTTTCAAATAATCCAAAATGTTTTGAGGCCAAATTTGATCGGACTAAAAGCTAACTTGAAGTCCAACGCAACGCTGGGAAATTCCAAAACAGCAACCTCGTTTGCTCTGTTAAATTCGAGCACCGAGCAGCGTAGAAAACAGCTTCACCCTGCAAAATTGGAATACAAATAAAATAAAAATAAAATAAAATATTTGATGTCTGTCGCATCATCAGCTCGCGCATGGCATGCATAACGGTGTCAGGCAACATAAACAATGAAGAAATTGGCAATTTGCACATACCTCATTTGCCAGCCTGCGCAGCGTTGCGTTGTCGTTGCGGTTCTAATCCGACAATGTCAAATTTAGAGTTAACTTATATAAATGACAGGAGCGTTGTTGGATTATTTGTTTGTGTGTGTCTGGCCTATGTGTCTGACGACTGCGAGGAGAACCTCCACAGGAATTTAAACCGAGGGAACTGACTGGAATTATGAATATTAAAAAATTGCAAACTTAAAAGTCTGGAGCTAATTAAAAACAGGTCCGTCCTCCTCGACTATCGGCGGCCAAGAAATGTGACTGGAAGTGTGGTTGATATGTCATGTCGGGGTCGTCGTCGGTGACTGTAAAAAAAAATACGCCAAACTAATTCCACGAGACTAGATTTTTCGGTTGATTTTCAAGTTTAAAAAACATTTTTTCTAGCAATTACAATGACACGAGGCATAACAGCTGCATTTACGAACTAATAAAACTTTGAAATTTGCTAAGAATAACTGTTTCTTCCGTGAACTTTCTTACGATGAAATTTCATATGGCCATGGGCAAGCAGGTACCAGGTAGCCAGCCTATTTGTTGCCCGGCGGAGAGATTAAATTTTGTGTAATGGGATACGGCCTGAATATGCGAAGTTGGGAAGATAAGAGAATTTGCGGTCCACTCAAATCTCAATCTGAAGATCTGCAGTTCCCAGTTGGCAGTCAAATAAAAAACCAGTCAGTCATAAATTGACTTGTGTGGGCTGTCGCTGTTGTAGTTAATTTGCACATTTTTATGTGCTCTAGAATTGAATTCTCACCAAGTTGAACAAATATTCATCATTAATCGTTAAGTGTATCCTAAATGTCATGTGCTGTTTTTAAAAAAGTTATATGTAGTAAACATTTTTATTTCATCTAATGAGTTCGGAATGCAGGTGAATAATTTTCCACAAAGCTTACTTAGGTTACTTTCTCTATTTCAATTTTACGAGAATTTGAGATTGCTACGTTCCGTTGGTGTTGGGGACTTCAGAAACTAACCAAGACAGGTCAAAACTGATTGATAATTTTATTGTACAGGTCCAAATTTACTATTAACTATAATATCAAGAGTGTTGAGGTTGTTGTTACACTTTCAATAGTTTAAAAAATATATTTTATATTTCAGACAGTTCTCTGATAGCTCTTCGGCTTTACTGCACTGGACTGCCCGATGAGCGAGTGAGCAACAACCCCAACAGAAAGCAAATACAGTTTCTTCCAAAATCATCGTAAATTGGAATAACCACCACTTGCAAAGAAATGTCACTTCGAGCAGTGCGACGGAACTTGCCCTACTTCCGTGGAGAATTGAGTGCCCTTGTGAATACAACTAGTCTGAGTGTTAAATGCATATGTGTAACTGTTCTTTCATCGTATTTGTTGTCATACTATGAACCAGCAATTAATTTCCTAAGTATAACTCCGGGACATCTTCTCCCTCCCTCACTTTGGGTTTGGACTCTTTTCACGAATCCCTTCCTGGAAATTCACCTGTGGGAGGTAAGTAATTTAGAAAAAAATTTCTTGGAAATAAAATTTTTACTGCTTACTCTTTACTACATACTTTTTTGCAGGTCATCGTGGATATCGTCACCGTTGGGCTTTGCGGTAAGAAACTTATTATCATCTATGCCGCATGGAAATGTTTATGTTTAAGTTTAACTATATTAATCTTAATCTAAAACTTTTTGAAATTTCAGGAAAACTGATTGAGCCATTATGGGGAACACGAGAGATGTTGTCGTTCTTCGGAATCGTCAATATCTCTGTAGCAATTCTTAGTGTTTCTTATTATCTTTTTGTGTATGCTCTTACATTTGACCCAGCCCTGCTTTTTGACGTTAAAATACATGGATTATCTGGCTACATTGCTGCAGTTTCTGTAGCTGTCAGACAGGTCATGCCTGATCATGTGCTTCTCCGAACGCCACTTGGGAAGCTAACGAACAGGTCAGTTTAAAGAATATCATCAAGGTGGTGTAACCCCTGATTGATTGAGCATCGCAAACGTTCGATTACTTCCCGGGGATTTTATTTTTCAAATCGAAAAGAAAAGTAGACTACAAGGATGCAGTTGATGATCGAGCTTTCGCGCTAGAAAAGAGTATTCTTTATGGAAAATGTTACTAATGAATGCACTGTAATTGTTTCAGGAATGTCCCTCTGACAGTTTTGATCGTTTCCATTATTATGTGGGCCATTGGTCTTCTTGAAGGTTAAATTTTACAATATAACAAAAGCTAAACCAATAGTATACAAATATAATAAATCAATGATACGTTAATCTATATACTTTGTTTGCCAGGTTCATATTGTACAATGTTTGCCAGCGGTATGTTGACGTCTTGGGTTTACCTCCGATTCTACCAAAAGCATAGCAATGGTACCAGGGGCGATACAGCTGAAAATTTTACTTTTTCAAGGTACGTTGTGACATTTAAATTGCGTGATCACTAGATTGTTAAGCAATTCAGACTGAAGAAATATTATGTTATCAATTTAATGTTTTGTAGCTTCTTTCCCAATGTACTTCAGCCACCAATTTCCGTGATGGCCAATTCGATTTTTGGGTTCTTGGTCAAAATTGGGATTTGCCGTAAACAAGTCAAACGTTTTGTGGATACCAGCGGACCATCATCTATTTCAATCAGTTTGCCGGGAACGGATTCTCATGATGCAGAGCGTCGAAGGTAGGACGATGACTCATTTTAAATAAAATGTTCTTCCAGTAGAAATTTACGAATATTTTAGCCGTTGAGATCTAAGTTCGTATCTCGAATTTTTTAGACAAAAGGCTCTGAAGCTTCTTAGTGAAAGGCTAGGTCATTCAAAAGAAGAAGCCCAAAGACCTCTCCTGCGTCCCGAAAGCCCAGAATGAGGATGCGCCTTCAACTATTGAGACGGGAACGGGCTCTTTGTTGGCCTCAACCAGTACCAGCAATACCAGCATGCATCGCAGCCAGAGCGCTGGCGCCAGTTTACACGGGTCAACCACAACCGTTGAGGGATCCATAAATTCCCAAAGAAATGTCTCCCAATCCAAAACTGGAGATGTTGTTATTCCACTGTAAAATGGCTTGTGTAATTTCCTGTGCATGATATCCGCGCCATAGGCATATCAACATCGGAATCCTCCAGTCGTTTTACAACGGAGCGGACGGGATTGGCTTGCTTGTGGTCGAAGGGTTGAAAGGCACTTGACTCGTAAATGAAAATGTGTGTGGTGACTCAATTATGTGATTAATTATACTAATGGTTGTATGTGTACATTCAGTACATTGGAGTAAAATGTCCCATCTATTCCCCAGATGTGAGAAAAATTAAATAGCTTTTATTTGTGGAGATTCTCAACCCTCGAGTATTGTAGTAGATTTGTTTTTGTGACTTTTCAATAACACAATTGATAAATGGGAATTACTCTTAGAAAAATCAAAACTTGTTTTAAATCGTTAAAAGTGATATTTGTTGGATTTGTAGATCTAATTTCCTATCGTAGGGTCTTATTTCATTATCTGAGTGATCCTTGTATTCTGTAAATCCGATTCTCCTGTCGATTCAACTTCGTTTAACATTTCATCTTGTTCTAAATTGAAAGGTGTGATTGTAGGCTCTCCGTGGTCATCTCCGTTTGCGTACTGGTCATTCGAGTAATCTCGCCAAGGGGCATAGTCAACCTTAGGAATCAAATCTTCCATCGCATAGACTAACTTCGTTGCCTGCAGTTTGTCGACGGAAGGCGTTTGGTTGTATTGTTTGTAAGTCGTCCCCGTTTTCACAAAGAATGTGAGCCAGTGTAATTTTTCTGATATTTTTGAGTTGGTCTGAAAAATGCGAACGATTAGTGTGAGATACTGTTTGAAGTATTTGCTAGTACCTGGAAGAAACGGGAATTTGTTTCCCACGTCCCCTTCATACCAAAATCGGTCCCCTTGTCGGGCACGAGCAAATTGGTCAGCAATTAAGCACCCGAAGGTGGGTCCAACTAATCCATTCTGTACATGTTTCTCCGCAAGACCTCCAACAAAAAGGTCAATGTCGTGCACTGATCTGAAATTAACAACAAATATGTCATGGAAGCGAGTAGCAATTAAGCACCCGAAGGTGGGTCCAACTAATCCATTCTGTACATGTTTCTCCGCAAGACCTCCAACAAAAAGGTCAATGTCGTGCACTGATCTGAAATTAACAACATATATGTCGTGGGTGGAAGCGAGGCAAAAATCTGATCATGCGTGGATTAGTAGTATTTAATGCTTTTTCTTAGTTCAACTTTCGGCTCAAATGGTAAATCATATTTAAGCCGACTAATTACTTGTAAACCAGCTGGACATTTTTGACAGAATCTGGCTGCCAAATATTTTCCAAATCTTTAAATGAAGAAATATTTGGTAAGCTTGCAAACACTTCTCCATCTCGTGTAGGCGGGAATCCCATGATCTCTTCCTCTCTGAATATTTATTGCCATCATGTCTAATCCAAACGTATAGTTACCGCCTTGGAACAAGTGCTCTATAATCTGCATTTGAATCGAAAGTATCAACTATGGACAGGTTAGTTTTAACGAGTTTTAGCATAGCAAGGAACATTTTAACACTGAGAATTTGTTCAACTTTTTATATATGATATTAATTTTGAACCTCCTTTGAGAAAACTGTATCAACCCTCCTTGCTGGTAATTCCGCGTGGCTTTTAATAATATCGTCTAGTCTTCCGCTCTCCCTTAATGAAAGGGGATTGAAGAAATACCGATGAATCGGAACTTCAGCAGTAAGATTTTTAACTCGTAGACGAATCACATCTTGAATCATTGAATGCCCGTAGCGATTTGCCACCGTTGCAAAAACGTTGTCCAATGTTGCATCAATATTTTCGTCATATTCTGAGTAATATCCAGTTTCTTTCAATTTTAGATTGGCTCGTGTAATCAAATCTGGGCCCAGCAGAAGAGGAAGAAATTCGTTGTATGTGATGTGCTGAATCTGAGCAATGACGATTCGTCTAGTTTCTTCAAAAACCCGATTGTCTTCCCACAATGCATTCAGTGAGGACAGAATTTTAGCAATATTGTTGTGATGCCTGGTCCACAATGTTTGCATTGAAACAAATCCGAGATTAGCATTTGTTCGCCTATCCCCTTGATTGGAATTTAAAAAAAACAATTGGTTAGCATTTCTTCACTTCGTAATTTTAGCATTACCTGATTTAAAACAAGAGTGTTTTTGACGGACATTATTAAAAGTCAAACAATCATCTTTATCGTCAATCGCAAGAAAACTTTTGCCATGAAGTCGAGAATAAACTTGGAGCTGGCCACTTTTAAAACTTCTCAGTAAGTTTGATTTTTCAGAAGACCCGTAAATATTAGATCCATCCAAGTATGATGTACATTCACTGAATTGCTCTCGTGGACCTGAGGTGCACGAACAATATACAAATTTACATCTCACAAGATTATTAAAATAACCTCTCTCAGACATAAAAAATCCGGAAATTTATTTTAGTTTTTTTATGTTTTATAAACCGAGGTCACACGTTGGAGCGGGAGCCGATCGGATCATTGTTATGCAACGGTGATTGTCGTCAACTTTTTTACTAAATACACTTTCTGGGCCAGCGTAAATTGGAAAGCACTCCGGATGTTGAATTTCCAGTAGAGTTCCATTTGCACAACATGAGATTTGTGAATTATTCTTGGCTAAATAAGAGAATAAGAACCATATTGAGATTAGGTAAAATTTTGTTTCAAAGGAATTGCATGTAATTGGAGCATAACACGCCACCTGAGCTTTGAATAGTATTGCTTAAATCATAGGAAATCTGAAAAATAAAATAAGTTTCAGATTTCTTTGGTTGTAGCATTCTTAATTCTCACTTCAAATGTAATAAAGATTACTTACCATTTGGGCCCATAATGGCATCATCATTGTGGCTTGGCTTTCATTGTTGGCATTCCCGTTTGCTAAAGTTTGACTAACATGTCTTGCATTTGGGAGGGGCGATCCATTGGATGAAACTCTAGGAACCGTTAGTCCTGAAAGAAAAAAATCAATTTTGCTCTGCCATTTGTTTATTTACGAATTTACCGTCAGCATAATCTGGCACTAAAATCCGTCTGTACATTTGAAACGCTGAACCCCATGTTGGATTCTTCAAATTATTACAGGTTCCATCTAAAGTCCTGTACGGGCTCGCTGCATTGCAAGGGTTGGCATTGGTTCCAATTCTGGATCTGAAGGAACACCATGCATTTGGCACGGAGAGATCGGGAGAGGATATCCCATCTTTGGCTTCATCTTTTGTCATATTTAATCTGTTTTTAGTTAATAAATTGAATTCAATTAAAAGTAATGCTGTCAAATATTTCAAATATTCAAATTTCAAGCAAACCTCTTGACAATCCAGCGTGCAGTTTCAGTCATTTCGTAGCCAATCCAACCCATGTGTCGTTCATGATGATTAGATTTCTTGAACAGGCTATGGAAATACTCCGGCGATCTTGGAACGCCGAACAGTCCTGCGTCCTTCAGTTTTAATTCAATTCGACTCAACTGTCGCAATTGCATACTTCCAAATTTCATTCCTTCGTTCACTAATGAGGTGTTCGCTCTTTTACGATTTTGTATATTTTCTAAAAAATGTGTCGCATTTTCAGAACGTTCAATATCAACTGTTTTTAAGCCTTCCACGGCGTCGATGAATTCCCTATCATGCCTCATTTGATCATCTATAAAATTCCATTGTGGTGAGTAAATCTAATTGGTAATAGCTTTTTCCCACACACACACACACACACACACCCGCCAGACGCGACATGACATTATACTTACCAGGAATTGGAAATTCGCCCACTTTACTTTGCATCAATGGTTCCGGTTGACCAATTACGTAATTCAGTTCAGCGGAAGTATATTTGTTGTGACTGTTTTTATATGGAACTGTCTCGTACCGGAAACGCTCAAATGAGCTATTTACCTTGCTCGCAATTTGTTTGTCAGGAGATAAAGATATGGGAATTGAGTCCTTGAATGCAATCCTGTCTAGCACGAGCACAACTGCAACGGTTATGAGGACTGTCGAAAGCAAGCTGTTAAGAAGTACACAAGTAATTCTTAGAATACCTAATGTCATACTAACTAATGGCGAATCGAAGGTGAGGTTCTTACAATACTGCATTCCAAATCGTTTGTTTTCTTGGACGCATATTGGAAAATCGAAACCGGGATCTTTGGAATTTATCGCGTATTTCTGCGCGGCTTACAGGAAATAAAACGGGCTGCGCTTCATCTTCAGCTCGTGGTTCAGGTGGTTGTGTTGTAGTTCTGTCCTCAATGTCAGCAACCAAAGGTTTGTAAACTTCTCCAAATCCAGATATAAAAGCTTCGGTAACTTTGCGTGATGTAGCGGATTGACTCTCAGTATTTTCGAATCCTGCAGCAGCCGCGTCCTCTTCTTGAGATCTGGATCCAGACATGGCCTCTTCCTCATTATTGTAGTCGTTCAATTCGATATTAAATGGGGTACTCGAGTTTCCATCACGATCGGCTATGGGTTCGGACTCGAATCTTGTGTATGGCCGCACCCATGATCTTAACCGAAAATATGGGTTCTTCATTTTCAAGGTAAAGAAGAGGTAACAATTGTGTATGACTGACAAGGGGAATTGTTTTGTCGTACTAACCCAGACTTGTCTTAATAAGAGCAGAACAATTATTACTACCTATTCCTTCTTATATGACGTGTGGTCACATTAGGGCACGACGCTCGGCACCTCTTGCCTGGACTGGATATTAGTTGGCAGATTTCCTTGTCCAATAGCACAGCATAAGCATATCAACCTGATGAATCAGTTTAACATTTGTGCCAACTACGTGCCATAAACATTATGCCGACAAGCGTTTTTTTGGACACAATCCAAATTTAATGACTTAGAGAAAGCTAAATAATAGATTAATTGCAAAGCCAAAGTAATTCAAACCCAACCTATTTAATTGGTTCTCTACACCACCCGTAACGCAAAGGTCGTGTATGCAATACTTTCGACGAATAATATAAAAACATTTGGTCAAAAGTGTAACACTACTCAAAGCATTTTGTTTCATCTTACTGTGGGTAAAATCTGGCGTATATTAAGGCTGCTCGAGTTTACAAATCCTATGTTAAATATTATTTGATTTTAAGTTGAAAGGATTAGAGATTCATCATAATCATACACATGACATAAACTACC
>JAAXYW010000513.1:0-35515 GCA_036851895.1 Orthonychiurus folsomi | reverse complement strand
AGGGTCAAATAATTTCGGAAAAAAAATTCACAGGTCGAAAATCGTGTGTACTTTAAGTATTAGTGGCATAAAGGTCACATGGGTACTTATGCAGGGTGGTACACCCATGAGTTCATCGTTCTTATAAATGTGGGACACCCTCTGTAAAATGCACGTGCGGATGCAAAATTTTACCAGCTTCTCTGTCAGACGCGAATACCAGTTTTTTTTCTCGTTGATATCTTAATTTTCCGTAATAAAAGGCATCTTAAAATAATATGTGTTAAGTACAGCTGTATATGTGCTCTTGCTAAGATATGCGTTTACCGTAAAAAGTATGTGCTGAGTTCACAAGATGCAGTATCAAAATAACCATGTCACCCTCGCCGGATATATATGTTAGAAGAAAATCTGATGTACTGAATTTCACAAATTTTACGTATTGTCTTCGCAAAATGCATTTGTGGCCAGCCTAACCATATGTGCTCATTTGAAGACTGTGCCTTCAAAATTAGAGAATACACATTACTAACAAACAAATTATTTGTAACTGTGAACTGGTTTTATTCCAGCATTGAAGGTGGCTGAACAATAATACGTGAAACATACATAGGGCCAAAATTTGAACAAACATTTGGTTCAATTATAACCCCGAATTTAGTTCTGGATAAATGAAAAAGTCTTGCCGCCTGCAGAGGGAGTAAAGCATGCCATAATCCTAGTAAGTCAACTGCAAGGTTTGGGACTAAATTCTCTTTCAAAGCTGCTCCAACCACACCATCATTTTCTATAGGGCTCAAACTGCATGTGGAGTACACGCAAGTACTTCCCGGCTTTGGCAGCAAGCATTTGAAGGCATTTAGAAGGATATCTTTTTGCAGTTTAACTATTGAAAGTCTCTCTTGGGTCCGCTGAGATTTGAAAATGTTGTTATCATTCACCGTAAGGGAAATTCTATCTGTTGTACAGGGGACGTCGGCTAGGACACAGTCGTAGGTTGGAGTGCATGGGTACTTGGCTGCACTGTACCTGGTAAAATCAACGTGCTGGGGTTCGCTGACTCCTGTAATAGGGTTGCGGAGAATTAATGAAACTCCACGAAATTGCATAGAATGGTTAAGTAAAAATACCCCACCAATAAATTCCTTAAAAATCTTCTTGATTCGCCCAATCCGACTAGATTCCAGGTCATTGCAAGTTAGATGTTCCGGGCACATGGTCATTAGCATCAACAGCGATTTTGTTCCCGGGCCAGCGCACAGGTCCAGAACCTTAGAACATATCTTCAAATCTATTCCAAGTATTGGGGCCAGGGATGCTCCATTCACGCACAAATATTCACGCAGTCCTGAAGAAAAATGGTTCAAATCATTTTATATTACATTTAGTTCTACAGCTCTTCCTCCCTAAACAAACATAGATGCAATATTGTAAATAGTTGGCATTGGTTAGATGCAGGTCAGCGGCTTTGGTAACGTCGGCTTCATCGCCACATAAAAAGTTAACAGACAAACGTCATAAGAAATGCTTAAGTTGTATTATGGTTACAGTGTGTGTATTAGCAGTTACTGAATTAGATTAGAAATTGTTAAACAACACACACACATCTTTGTTCCGCCATTCACGTCAGCCAAACTTTTATCTAACCTCAGTAAAGTTACGCAAAACTTAATAAGTTAGAGATTTGAGCAAAAGAAGCTATTTACTGATTCACGCTGGTTCAAAGGGCAAACAATGATTCGTTGTCATTATTGAGGTTATGTTTATGTTGCCAGAATAAACTTTATTAGTGTCTATCACTACCTATTGATCGTGAGAAATTTAACCAAGTACCTACCTGCATGTGAATCCCTTCCTGCCGCTGGAAAGGAGGTAGCATTTCCAGCCTCAAAACAATACGGGCGAAGATAGGGTGGAAATACAATTTTGCTATAATTGTCTATATTTGTGAATTTGTAAATGGAATCCCACGCATTCGTATTTGCTTCCTCTTCCTCCTTTCCATAGGTAGTAAAATATTCTGACTCCAAATGAAATTCATCCATCCCTATCATTTTTGTTGCTGTTATATACTCCTGTGACGCTGCAGAAATATAAAAAAAAACATTGCCATTGTTAATTACACACGCACAAATATACATATTAGTATAATTTATTTCGATCGTATAATTGATTAAATCTATACCCTCCCTGACATCACGAAGAACTCTTCTGTCATCGACAACACCTTCTGTTGCCCTCACTGGACTTTTCCTCTCAGGTGCATTTTGATACAAAATGTCCATTTCCTCTGCAACCTTTGTTTCGGCATATGACACCACAGCTCTGTCCACATCTGCCAGTCTGGTGACCTCTTCAGTTTCATTGGCTTCAGTTTCTGCTTGATTGAATGGCGTTCGGGCATCGATTGCTTCCCGACCCTTTTTCCAAATATTTTTTATGTCCAATGCTCCCATCGTTTCCAACGAATTTATGAGGTCAGCCGTTTGTTCAGAAAATGTATTAGGGAACGCTATATACTTGGGTGCAGTCAGCAATGCTAGTCTTAAACTTGGCCATTTCTTTCCATAAACCGATGAGTAAAAATCATCATAGTGAGCCAAAGCCCGAGTAATTGATTGTTGGCTTTTCCTTATTTCCGCTGATGTCTGACTCCTGAGCCTTTTGGAAATGAAGAGTAGAGCTCCGCCTGGGGAAATTCTTGATATTCGAACATGCCACATTGTTATCTGTAATAATTAAGTAAATGATTAGTTAAAGTAGAGCTCATTTACTGCACTGGTATATATATTTTTACCTCTGTTATTAATTGTCCTCAAGAACGAGGAATTTGCCGGCAAGATTTTAAATTGAGGAGATGGGGGCGGGTAAGTCGTATAGAAAGGCAAAATATAGTGAGAGGGTTGCACTAGTTTAGTTTGTGCAATTTCTGCAAATGTTTTCTGCTTAAGTTAATAAACATGGTGAATAGGTCTTGTAGAAATTTTGAATTTATTAATACATATTAATAATTCTGCTTATTATTTTGCAAATAGTGATGTGTAGTGCTGAGGGCAGGATTAAGCATTGGCAGCAATCAAGAGTTCCGACTAAACTATGCGAAATCCCACATGAGAACGGAAGGGAGGCAAACGCGTTTTGCTCAAAACCATTGAAGCCGAAGCCGACGGTTTGTACGTACCAAGCAATAATTAGTTAATTTTGGAAGCAAAGTAGTTATTACCACAAATAAGAACAAACCAAGAGTTGGATTTTATAGGGTGAGCCCTGTGGCCGCCACTTTTTCATCCTTCTGGTCCTACATATATCGGCTTTGTGAGTAACATCCTTCATTATTCCCTATTTATTTGACATGTAGTTTTTCTCTTGCTTGAAATCTTGTGAGCCGGCCGTGTGGTGGTAATGATTAGCTTATGTACTCCAATTACTTATATTATTTCGGCTGCTTTGCATACTCATACACATTCCGGATTTTGAACATGCGTGATCTGAATCTTCGGATGAGAATCGGACATAAATCTGATGTGGATGTTAGTGATGTTTTCCTTTTTGTTCACAGATCACAGCTTTGTCATAGAATATGGATAACTCATTAAATCACGGAATGGGAATGCTGGGTGAAGTTGAATCTGACGACTTGGGGATTCCAGCGGATTTGGATATGTCCATCGGGAGCGACTCAGATGGTGGATCGGTGGTCAGTATTGGGCAGGGATATGAATACAAAGCACCTGAAAGCTACATGAATATGAGTTATAGTCCAACGAAGCCAATTGTGCAACAGACTCCAGAGCAGCCTGATAAGAACGCAGTCCTAGTCGTCTTGTCGTTCTTAAAGAAGCACAACTTAACCGTTAGTTTCACATAAAACTTTATTAAAGCTAAGCTGCACGCATATAAACCACTTTTAACAGAGGACCGAGGAGCTCCTGAAAATTGAAGCCAAAATATCTGAACAAGATGTGAAAGGAAGCTTTCCGAGTGATACTGACCTGCAGAGTGTTTTGCAATCTTATGCAAGTGATGAGAATCCCGATGAGTACACGGATGCATACTGTCAACTTAAAGGATTCATTGACATTTCACTTGATGCTTATAAGGTGAGATCCATTCATCTAACGCGAAATTTCTGGAAATAAGGTGTGATAACCCCATTTCCAAATTTTTACAGTATGAGGTTGGACAAATTTTGTGGCCTGTATTTGTTCATATGTATCTCGAGCTCATTTATAATGATCATGAAATACAAGCGAAGACCTTCTTCGGCAGATTTTCGACGATGCAGGAAACATTTCACGAAGCGGATATTATACAGCTTGGATGCATCACTAAGAGAGATCACTTGATGAACGCCCAGAACCCATTTATGTCTCTACACTCTGCCCTTAGTACAACTAAAGCCAGTAAGTACAACAGACAACAAACATTTGCAGAATTAAGCGTTAACAAGTTTTCTGCCAAAGGTTATGGGAAGGCTGGTTCGGCAGGATCATTGTATGTCATAAGAATGTCTCGAGAAGCGCTAAGTCTTCTGAAACGCTTTCTTCAAGAAAAGAGACTAAAATTGGTTCAGAATATTGTTCAGGAAAGGATGTTTGTAGAAGTATACGACGGAATGCCAAGGGGAAAGGCTGCTATCAGTGCTGTAGCGGGACATTTCCTTGGGGAAGCTCTTCGTCAAGGTTTGTGTTGTGACTGTGACTGAATATTTCTCTTGTATAGGACACAACATCTAATTTAGCTCTTCTTAAAAACAGATAATAAGGTAAAGGTGTACTACGGTCTATTGAAAGAGCCCGATCTTCAGAACGTTCAAATGGAAGAAGAAGATGAGGAAGGAGGAGGGGAACCACAAGGTGATCAGCCGTTGAAAACCACGGATACTTTGAGTCCTCAGAAGTCAAATGCACCTAGCACAGTAACTGGTTCCAGCCAAGGTGGTGAGAAATCATCCAGTAAGAAAAAGAAAGGAAAGAAGGATTGGCTCTTAAACAAGAAACCAAAGAACGATCCTAACGCCCCTCCAATCACAAGAATGCCTTTACCAGACTTGAGAGATGTTGATAAGATTGAGAAAGCTAAGGCTCTTCGTGAAGCGTCAAAGAGAGTCCTGCTTGGCCCAGAACGACTACCTTCTATATGCATGTACACTCTGCTTAATGGAGACCAGCAGTAATTAACTTGTCATTCTTTGATAGAGTAGTATACAAGTATCCTATCTAAAAGTTCATTTTCATAATTTTAGAGTCACATGCGTTGTGTGGTCAGAAGATGGTAGTCTTATGGCAGCTGGTTTTGCTACTTCAATGATTAAAATTTGGTCACTAACATCTGCCAAGTTAAGGAAACTACGGCCAGCATCTGAGTTAGCAGATATCGACAAAGAGTCAGACGATGTGCTTGTTAGGATGATGGACGACCGATCATCAGAAACAAATCGAACCCTTCGTGGCCACAGTGGTCCAGTTTATTCACTGGATTTTAATCCTGACAAGTAATTTCAGTTTACCAGCATATTTATTAAATATTATTATATTTTGCAAGATTTATAATACTGACTGATCTATTAATGCTAACATAATTCTAATTGACAGGACAACTTTGTTGAGCTCGTCCGAAGATTCCACCATTCGATTATGGAGCCTGCTTACATGGACATGTCTAGTTATTTACAAAGGCCATTTATTTCCTGTTTGGAAAGTTGTTTTCTCGCCACATGCTTACTACTTTGCTTCATGTGCACATGACTGGACAGCCAGGTATTAGCATTTTATAACCCGCCCTGACTTTTATCAATACTACTTGTATTCTTATCACTTTCTTTAGACTTTGGGTAACAGACAATCATCAACCGCTGCGGGTTTTTGGGGGCCATTATTCGGATGTGACGTCTATAGTATTCCATCCTAATTCAAATTATGTGGCTACGGGTTCTTCGGACAGAGGTGTGCGCCTTTGGGATTGTGTCTCTGGATCTTGTGTACGACTGATGACGGGTCATAAGGTTAGCTAGCACATGCAATCTGAGCCTGAATGAGCACCGTTTCCACGTGATTTTTTATGTATCATTCACAATTCATGATGATGTGATTGTCTAGGCAAGCGTCCACACGCTTAAATTCTCCATGGATGGCAGATTCTTAGCCTCAGGTGGTTCGGATGCAAAAGTTTTGGTGTGGGACATGGCCAATGGGGCTCTTCTTGCAGCGTTAAGTCTCCATGATGCTCCTATCTGCACGTTGTCCTTCAGTCGCGAAGGCAATGTACTCGCCACTGGCGGCCTGGACTCGTGCGTTCGACTTTGGAATTTTGGTGGAATGACGGAAGACGTGATCTCAGAGGACGGAGGAGCAACAATAGCACCAGATGCCAAGAAGATATCTGGTAATCATTTCCTTATTGGGGAGTTTTATTCAAAACAAGTCCCTGTATTTGGGCTTCATTTTACTCGACGAAATGTTCTTTTGGCGGCTGGACCCTATCAAACAGTTTAGCTGGAGGTACGCTTCTAAATTCCGGTCATTTCCAAATACTTTATAAATTTTAACATTTACGACCATTATGGCGTTGTGCCTGTTTACATTTATTACTTTTCATAATAAATTATTGGTTTGAAGTCCGATGCACATTCAGCAGTTTATTTATTTTTCTTATTTTACCATCACCGGTGAACTATAATATCTCCAATCATGACTGGCTAACTATGTACATAATAACATTAATTTCCGTTAAACTGCTTCACTTCGAAGTATTTCTTACATCACGACATTTCTACTTGAGATTTACAGGTTTAACAGGTGAAAGGAAGAAATTGTTTAAACTAAATCTGCTACATACATCCTCAATGAAACTTTTCTTCTTGATAGAACACTCTAAGGTCACAGGCCACATCCACTGGGTCCACTTTACTCGTATTTCTTAGAATGATTTGTGCTCTTTGAGTTGATAGGGTGGAACAATGAACTAAACTAATTGTACGATTCGCTACGTTGTTGCGTCTAACGAGCCCGGGACAGTGTCTGTCTTACTATATTTTAAGGCAAGGCTGGAGTCTATTCTAAGCCTACGGTAAACATTTCCTAAAATGAGGAAACCTAATATTAAGAGCTGCTCATCTAAAATAGAATCTTTACGAAGCACTATCCAGTGACATTCAGAATATGGCTACAAAATATTGAGTATACTATTTACAACACATCCAATGTTACATATATTTCATCGTATTTGTGAATGACAACCTGAGCACACATCAGCTCTAGCCCTGACCTACAAAATGGAAGTCTCACGTGCCTTGCTATTCCGGTACGATTTTTATGGTAAGACGAACGAATTCTTAATCGACCTATAATTGAAACCCTACTTACATTACCTAATTTAGTATCGCTGCTAAATATCACGTCCATTCTAGTACGGAATAAAAAATTAGGTGCGTCAGATTTACTTTGAAGAACTAATATTGCATAGTATGTGAGGATACATGAAAACAGGCCGATACCACGATATTCTTGCATTACACGTGGATTGTCTATACAAGAATATTTCGTCAAAAAGCCGATAAGAAATGGTTTCGGGGATGTGTGCGCTTGGCTAGTTAATAAATGTACAATATTTTAAATCGCCTAGCACAGTAACCATTACGTCTAAATTGTAATATCGTACCTTGTACACTCCATTTGTGCGAAAAACCAAATATTTTATGACTTTTTCTGTACATCAGTCATAGTAATAGTAAAATACATGTAGAAGTTTGGTGTTATATATGTAGGCGTGCATGCAAAAAAATAAACCAAGAGTACATCCAATACAACTGGCAGGTTGACTTGCATTTTAATAGTACATCGTTAAATTACATGCAAAAAATCAAGTGATACTAATCAACTGAACAAAACATTATTGCTTGCAGCAAACTCAGGAACAAAATACTTAAGTAATGGACAACATTGATGAAGAAGACTAGCACTGAGCAAATGCAAGTCAGCAAACGACAGACACAGTCAAATGCACGTACACTTAAAAAACAAAACTGAACTGGACATTTAGATAACATCGATAAAGTGTGGCTTCACAATGTCAATTAAGTCCTGCCTAAATCAAAACAGTCATCATTCTTACTAGCTGTTTGGGGAAATCTCATCGCTAAGCACAATACAGCCAGCGATCTATGGATACAAAATCAAATTTGTATATTATTATAGCATCAATCCAAAAACAGACTTTCAGAAAAATATATCCGTCTTCCACGGTATTTTCTTATATACGGCTAGTGGGGAATCAAATGGTGCCTTACGTATTCAGCAGTCCTTCTGTTCTGTTATTACCTCAAAAATTGGGAGGAGTAAAGAATGATATTTCATGAGCGCTAATAAATACTTAGTGCAGGTTTACTTCCATCGACTAAAAATTGAGCAAGGTTCTCATAAATTTAAATTAAGATCATTTTGAAAAGATAGAATTAAAGGGGCAAGGCAATTACACTCAGCTACGCTTCATAACCTCTCCGTCTCCTTAAACTGATTGCGTGAGAATATGAATAACCTCCTTTGCCAAATTGGAGAAAAACTGTGCCTAGCAACGGCTAGCCGAATTCCATCTGAACTCTGAACCTTAATGAAAATTTCCAAACTAAGCATCTAACTATCACAGCAGGACAAAAACAAAATCAGCGACAACTATTTGAGTGCAAGAAAGAGCATGAGTCGAAACCTTGGGTTACTGTCTCACTAATACCTCCTAAGTACAACATAAATCAAGATAACCAGTCAAGATTACAACCAGGGTTCCAGAGAGGAGTCAGAGATTTTTTGGTTCGGGGGAAGGAGATCTGAGTCAAAGTTCAATTAACGGAAGAATATCCTAGGCTTCAGGTAGTCTTGCAACCCAGAATTGAATGAACCAAATTGTGTTGTGTAAAATTGTACATTAATCCTGGGGTGCAAAACTAACTTGCTTCAAGCCTTTCATTCCCTAAAAGTTCTTTTTTCAAATTGTTATATAGGAATAGGTAGGTGCATTTCCTGAGTGTTGCGATTTTAGTCTTTTGAACAAATAGCATGCAGCAGCATCGGCAGCCTGAGAACCTAATGAGGTTTCTGCTTGGGTCTGATCTGGCTTCCACCTGACCTAACCTAGCAGCAGTAAACGTATTGACTACAACTAAATCAACTATAGGTTCCATAATAAACGACGGGTTGGATTTGTAGGGATATATTGTATATTGTATCTGGCTAGACTGTAGAAATATAAGAATATTACGAGGGGGCATTGCAATAGTATCCGCTGTCCGCTGATTCTTTTCAGGTGATTTGCTGCTCTAACTTGGCTGCATGAATTTTGGCAGTAAGAGAACCACTCTTCGGAGGAACTGACGGCTTATTCGGCGGTACCGGTGGGGGCACTTTTACAAGCTTCTGATTTCCTTGTTCATTTCCTCCACTCCATTCTGTGCTGGGTCTGCTCTTTGCACCACTGTAATTTAAGGACATTAGATAACTAAATATCCCGTCAATTAAAATTATCTGATTTTAATAATTTAATTAATTTACGGTGCAGCTGACGGGGGAACAGGAGGGGTTGGAGGAGTTCCCCGTCCTATGCTACTGTACTTCTTCGGAGCGACCAGTGATCCAGCTTTCTCAGTGCTCGCTGTTTTTCCCTATATAGTCAAAATTAGCACACTCAAAAGCTTTTAATTATCCGCAATACACCAAAAAGACTCAATATAAGCAAATGTAACAAACAGACATACTTGAAGAAGAGAGTTTGAGACTGTTCCAGCATTGTTAGGGGGAGGTGACTGAACCGGTGAAAGAGACTTAGCTATGCCTGTAGCTATGTAAACAGAACACGAGCAACATTTAATACTCTGGACACACTCACAAGAAAGTACATAGTGCAATGGAAGTATGATTAGCAAAATTACTTGGTTGTGGAACGGGTGCAGAGGTAACAGTAGCGGTCGGTCTAATCAAAGCAGGTTGAACAACAGGACTCTTTTTGACAACAGTGTTGCTGGGGTTGTGCAAGGAAGCCTGAAACATGGCTACTGAGTGGGCTTCAGCAAGTTGTTTCCTTACACTCTCCGCCTAACAGCGTTACGGCACATTTTGAAAAGCCAACAAATAAGAATTATCATCTACTCATTTACTCAAAACTGGTTCGAATTATATATTGCTAGTTGGAGTCGGAAGAAAGTGACTGGGACTAGGTTATTGCGAAAAAAATTTATAAAGTTAAGTTGGTTGATTTCCATTCCAGGAAAGATTTAAAATTTTAAAGTTAGAAAGTACTTTAGCGTTAGAAAGCTACGAGGTACGACGAGACTGATGGAGTTCAACCAAGTCAAAACATGAACCGGATTATTTTCAAAAGCAAAGGCACTGAGAAAATATTATTTGAACATTTCTCACCTCACTACGAAGAACTTTTAACTGATTTTCAATTTCAACTCTCTTCTCCTCTTCAGCTCTGACGAGCGCAGTCAGCCTCTCCCTTTCCAGTCTAAATGAACTTGCTTGCCTCTCTAACTCAGACTCCATTTTTAATGCCTGCAAATTATTAATAATAGAGATCGAGTTTGTTTTAAACTGGACTTGTAGTTGTCCAACACAGCAATATTCCAAATAAAAGTGTATACCTTTTGGGATTCTTCTTCAAGACCTTCAGCCATTGCTAAAGCTTGACGTTTCTCCTCTTCCAGCATAGCAGATAGATCTGCCGAACGTTTGCGCTCCTCTACAAATTGTCGTATCATTCTTTTCCTTTCAGCTAATAGAAGAAGTACAATATTTTTATGGCGGAGGTTTTCACTCTCATGAGCTTCTACTCTTTCTTTCAACTCAGTTTCAAGTCTCGCTCGCAGCTGCGTCTCGACTTCAAGCTCTTCTCTTAATTTTTTTTCATCTGAAATAAAACTACAATTAATACACCCACCAAATGACTGATAATCGCTACAAAATGATGCTGTTACCTTTCGATGATACATTCTTAGCTTTCTCTTCTTCTAATTCCACTGCCATTTTACTATGCACACCCTCCGTATCGGTTAATACTTTATTCATATGTTTCATGGCCAGCCGCTGTCGCCGAATCAAACTTTCTAATGTTATTTTTTGGGTCTCCCAAAGACGGACAAGTTCCACATCTTCCTGATAAACCAATGTAATCAATTAGGCAAAGATCAAATAAGAAACTGAAACAAATTAGTTAAAAATGAGCTCACTTTCGAATCCGATGAATTAACAAAGTTTGCAAAACTATCTCTTTTGAGAGCCGAGAAAGGATCACTAGTTAATGAGTACTTATTGTCAGCGAGTAGCCGCTTCACTCGCTCGCATTTGAGGGTTGCTATCACCACATCTCTCGCCTGAACTTCTCCCTCCAGGTAAGAAAGGATCTTTAGCAAATCACTTTTGCTCAATTCGCTCGAAAGGGTTGGTTTCTCCTAGAAATATTAATATATAGTGTTTAATTGCAAGTCAAACTAGGACTCTAGGACTATCGATGGGATGTTTCTCTTGTGAATCGTAAACTGCACCTCTAATACTCTATTCTTCCACTCAATTATGTCCGGTCCGAGACTAAAAAAGCACTGCGTGTTCCTCTATTTTGGCATGCTTTTTAATTTCAGTAAATACAGTAAGCTGTTGCGTACACATAAGTGTGTACGAGTTTCAGTTCTTAGAATTACTCAAAAAGGAAAAGTCAATAGGTGTAGTAGTAGTTGCTAATATTTATGGGTAAACTTGTATGTAAAATTACTGATTGACTCTTATGGGTGTTAGCCGAAAAAAATAATATTAATAAAACCAATTTAATAAAACCATGACCAATGTAAAGTAAAATTCAATTCAAAAAGAAAAAGTCGAATTGTTGAGGAACTGTTATAAATCAAGGACAGCAACGTAGCAGTAACTTATCTTCTACAGTCATGGCTTGTTTAGTACGCATTCTACTATTCGCACTCTACTCAATCAAAATAAGAACTGTAATAAAAGTGACTGTAATATGCAACATAGCACCCGCACTAACCACATTCAAACTTTCTAAACAAAGTCAGGTCTCAGTCAGTCAATAAGTGCAGTACAAGCTTTTTCAACCTTACGAAAGCTCTCAATTCTCCGGTAAATTAGTTACTACAAATCAAGTTAGATCGAACTTACTTTGATAGTGTTGGAATTGACTGTCTTATCGAAGTAGGAAGTAAGAACTTTGTCCATGTCATCCCCCTCAGAGGATGTTGTAGCAATAGCTGTCGACATCTCGTCTCTCCTTCCCTCCAGCAGTTGCCAATCAGTTGCCAAATTTTCAGTTGTTGAGTTTGCTGAAGGGGAACACATGTAGCATGTAGAAATATGATGACAGGCAACTCCACCCCAAGAAGGATGAAGTCTTCTAGGCCAAAGTTTTCGGTATTGCTACGATTCCCAGTGATAATTATTCAGTCAGTGCATTTTAGGAGAACACCAGTATGCGAATGAAGACTTGGATGTGACGACGACAAATATTGATATCCGGGTTCTCCAGAACTGAGCTGACCTTGAATTGCAGTATACAGTGTACTCGGAATTGGGTGTTGTTCAAGAAAGGGTTATTATTCACTAATTTTTATAAGGGGAGATAATGAGAAGGTCGGAAGAAGTTAGTGACCAAACGGATTATAGGGATTTTAAAGAAGGGGGAATAAATTTTAAGCAATGTTTGGTACTGGAGTGGAATAAATTGTACGTAGCCGCCTGCTCATGGGATGTGTTGGTGGGACGGGTTTTTGGTGACGCACGGGATTTGGTCTTCCAGGTCTCCCGCACACACAGATCTGCGGGAGAGCAAGGAAAAGGGGGGAGATCTCGAACAAAAGGAAATACCTATATTAACATGGTAGGCTAGTAAGTTATTAAGTCTCCTCAAATCAAGCACAACCTATAAACCTTCTCTGTCTTTTGTTTGCGCTATTTTTGCCATTGTTTTTAAACCCGGCTTCAAGGCTAAACTCAAATGTTTCCCGAGAAGACCTGAAGAAGATTACAGATAGTAATCGAAAGCTTGTTTTGAAAAAGTGTTGTTAAATATGTCCTCAAATACCGTTGATTCCGAAACATTAATTAAAATAGTACTTTTTTCGTCACTAAAATCACTTTTACGCAATGCAATACAAATATAACAGCACGGATGTATTTGGTGCGAGTATGACTCTCATTCTCATTACTTATTTTGCTATTAAAGTACACTATGAACTCTAGTTTCAAAACATTTTTTCAACAAATCCAGATGGCAAAAAGAAATTGAGCCTGAAAGATACTGCACTGCGGGAGTGCGGAGAGCCTTATTTTTAACCATTGCTTTACCAACAAGTTCTTAATTCAATTGAATTCATTCAAGTGTTTCCTCATTGTGGGAGATGAGTTGAATGCACCACGTTGGGCAGCAATTTAATAAACGGAAGTTATCGTGATGCGACTATAACCTTCGCAACCATATTTTTAAACGGTGACACAGTACTACACAAGGAACTGCAAATTGTTTTCAATTTACTCAAACTTTAAACAATGCCATGCAATATATTCTGTACAGTAGCCTCGTAGTCGTAGTTAGTATAGTCCTGAGACACGACGGTATACATGTTACATATACGTGGGGTGGCGAGCATTTTTATTAAACTGGAGCGCCTAGAATGTGAATAATCTTTTTCCACTAGAATGAGAATAATTTTTTTCTGAAGGAGCTGAGAACAAATTGCCGCCACTTGACCAGTTCCACAGTTAAGAATTTAAGTCACAAGTAACATGTGTCATAATATTGCTAAAACTTCCAAGTCTAAGCTGGCCGAACTTTATTTTACTATTTACTTACTACTACTCAAAGTCACATTCTTTAAATATGCATTCCCCCTTCAAGCGTCAATATGATTGACGGAGTTAATTGTGCCAGTCTTACTGCACTATCGCAAGCTAAATAAGCTATAACTAAGTTAAAGTTTAGCTTGCGGTAAATTTGATGTCCCCTAACTGAGCAGATCCTACTCCGTTTTACAAAAGTCAGTTTGCGCTGTGCAGGCCATAGCAGGCTGAATTTGCTTTTATGGCAACTTAAATGGCCATAAAGAGACATTGCAATTTCAATTAACTTAACAATATAAGAGTGCAAAATGCTGTTATCATGATGAAAACTGTTAGAATCAAATAAATTTAGTTACACATTATATCCGTAAATAAATTTATGCATTTTCAACTGATGCTCTTCTCCACTACTGCTCCTCCGCTCCGCCGCGCCGCCGCCGCGCCACAGACTTTACCACAACCTGCCTCGCCTCGCACCTATCAACTTGTCAACCAGCAGGGTAATTATTATAACTCGGTTTCCTGCATTTCATTTTATATTACATTTGCGTTTTTTATGTATATTTGAACTGCATATTGCTCAGCAGGTAATTTTATGGTCTCCAGTTAATTCCTCACACACTCGTCTTGGTGGTGGTGTGGATGACCTTTTCCAAGCTTGAGGTTGAGCTTATGCACTTCGAATCTGCAATGCAGTCCAATTCTTCACCGAACTGATGGATCTCGCAACTCCGAGTCCGAATTCCTAAAAGCCAAAGCCAACCGAGCCGGGCTTTCTCTCTCTCCAAATTACCATATCACCGCCGCGGCCGGGCCGTTCGATGCGATGCACTAGCGGTGTTATTTACACTTGTCTCATATTCTCTTTCTCCATTTTCTTGGGCTCGAGATGCATCAATTCACTTAATTCACGAAGGAATATTGCGTTTCTCTTACAAAATTTCCTTACTTCCATTACATATACACTGTTCTGTAATGTAATTCGAATCCATTCGAATTCCCGAAGAATAGACGTTTTCTTCTGGCTATAAATTGGAGAGGGAACTTGGGAATTAAGACGCGAAAATGCGGGCCCGGGGTTCACGAAAAGTTTTGCTGCTCTAAATTAAACTACCTGCTTCCTAGTGTCACTCGCCAATATACGCCAATTGCCTTCCAAAACTTTTTGTAGTATCCATTAGGTAACATGATTGGATTGAAAGTGAGACAGAAAAAGTTTTGAACGAAGTACAAACAATTTTATTGACTTCGTGAGAAGACTGCGTGTTAACTTTGGGGAAAGTCTTCCAATCAAGCTCAGGATTCTGAGTATGTGGAAGAGAATTTACAGGATGCATATTTAATGTCTTTAACAATCCAGGACATCAAAAAGAACAAGTTGATACTTCTTATGTGCTAAGCAGAACCTCCATCGTGTTTTGAATTTTTGATAGATTGCTTGCTACACATCGTATGCAGTAACTATTATGAAACTAAAACGCCTGTTTTGTGACAAACTCACTTTTTTGGAGTCATACTGTAATAAATAATGATAGAATGATATAGCAGTTTACGATAAATTTATCCCCGACTAGCGTAGCTAGCAAGCAGTCGGCAATGACTCGATTCTGAGCTACGGCCCAATTAAATATTTTCTCAAAATAAGATTTGCTTCTTTCTGAGATGGTGCATCTAGTTAACAAAACCATTTAACTAGCAGCTAGTACATACAGTCCAGGAAAGAGGAAACTACCATCTATGAATTAGCTGTGCTCTCTACCAAATAAGTTGGGAGCACATCTGCTTTCACTGATTTTGTGAAGATAAGAGCCGATGAAGCTAAAGTGTCGGATTCATGAAAGAATTCCTTGATTTAATTATTTTGGTCCTTTCGCAATAGATTTTTGGGGTGATTTTTTTGCGGGTCTGCCTGACGTCATGGAGTGCAGTTTGGGTGGGATGGAGAAGGGGAGGCTGGGAGTGCAACTGCCATGAGACTCCTCAGCTCAGTACCAATTCTTGACTTGAACCACTCACGTCGTCTACACGCGCTTAACTCCAACTTTATTTGATCCAATTCATTATCAAAACAATATACTCATCCTTTCCAGTTACAAATTCAAAATTTAGACGACAAAGTTAATCAAGCTTACGTTTGGGGAAGTGACCAATTCAAATTTTACAAAGTTGACCGCCCAACACAGGTAATGTAATGTAGTTTGTAAATTCAGAACATTGTTCATTAATAAATATTATTTGTGAGTCTTTACAACTACTCGTGTGACCCAGGAATTGTT
This sequence comes from Orthonychiurus folsomi, assembly GCA_036851895.1. Classification (NCBI taxonomy): domain Eukaryota; kingdom Metazoa; phylum Arthropoda; class Collembola; order Poduromorpha; family Onychiuridae; genus Orthonychiurus; species Orthonychiurus folsomi. The sequence continues at coordinate 19,428 of JAAXYW010000513.1, read as the reverse complement.
TCAACACCTTTGATTCAGTTCAGTAATGTGAGTGTGGTTTTCCTGTAAAAGAAATGAGAGTGTGTGCGTCAGGGGCAGACGGGCGGAGGAATTAACGTGATAAGTCTTAGTAGCGGAATTGGTGAATGACACTTACTTTGTATTATAGGTAAGTTGACTTACCTGTGAGTAATCCTACAATTATTTTGTTGGACTGGAAGGAATGGCTTAGAAGTGCACTGTGGTCAACCAGGGATTTTTAATAGAAATTCGTAGGACATCGCACATGCTACTGTGATGATAGGAAACCGGTTAATGAATGATGAAATAACTATTTAGTGTATACCAGAGCCCGTGTCATTGTAATTGGCTATTTTTGCATTGTGGTGTCTAGGACTGAATGACTCATATACCATTACCATCATAGCAGATGACAAAATTGAAACAGGTTTCCTGGGTCTGTAATAATAACCATCGAGTTAACATTCCTAATAATTCAATTTTATTGCAATTAGGAAGGACAGTGTTCTCGTTTCTCGACGGTACAATCAGCATTCGGTTGCAATTAAGACTCTAGACTTGATTAGAAGTTGAATTTCCCTTATAATTAAACTGCAGCAAATATGGTCTTTTACTTGAAGAAGAGCTACTTATTAGTGCTAGTGACTATAGCAAGAAGAACCTAGTACGAGCTATCTTGATTGTATGGCTTATACTCCGATGCAGGTGCAACATAACGTTAAGTTTTATCAAGTTAACTTTTAGATGGTTAAGCAGGCATACCTCGTTTGATCCAAAACTGGAAGCGGAAGTAAATACTAAAGATCTACAAACTAAACAGGATTGAAGCCTATTGTAATGTACTAAAGTAGTATGCGTATGTGTTTATGGCAAGTTTATAAATCCATGTATATATACGGCACACGTGTAGTAGTTGTAGTTATAATGTCTTTCCGCCCACCTTCAAATTCCCAAATTCCTGGACAATAAAATGTCCCGATCGTGCGTGCTGCACTACGCGGTGACAATTCACGTCCTGCCACCACGGCCATTGGCAGGCACGTTTCAAATACGTCACTTTTGATGTCTGAATTTTTATCGTGGGCGGTCGCGTTGAGGTCGCCTTATATCAATAAACCTCATTTAATAATATTAATGGTATTGTTCTGTGCTGTTTAGATGAACACGGCCAGCAGTCGACTGTTTACTGCTTTTCCACTGTGAGGTCTATTACCAACTGGCCTTCAAAAATTTCTTTCGCTCAAACTACAGAAGAAATTAGTTGATATTGTTCCTGGATAGTATTTGGTGAAGAAACACATTGACTGGAGTGATTAAACCTGCCGTACGGTGTACATTTCAATAATTCATGACTGGTTGAGATCATTTGAAGTGAAGAATGAAAACATGGGAAGCCTAAGCCTTAACCCAAAGGAGTTACATTAAATGACATTAACCACTCAAGGACTATTATTTAGGGGAAACTATGTGGAGTTTTTGGTAAGTAATAAATGTCATTATTTATCCTAACTAGCAGTGGCTGATAGCCGGTGTATGAAACCTAATTAGCAGTCTACGTGACAGAAGTCAATTACTTACCTTCTCGCACAGTACTTACCCATCCGACAGAAACTAGTACATTTAAATATAGCTCATTGCGTGCTAAGCTATGCTTTCTGTCTAGCATTTCCATCCTAAATTTCTTCAATTAAGCATGAAGGGCTGAACGCCCTGTGACGAATATTGTTTAATGTTATAAGAACGTTTCGCACCAATAAGTTATGTTGCTGCCTGAGATTAGCATAAGCGCCGGAGGTGGATCAAATGTTAATCTTTAACGAGGCTATATTAAACTCTCTGATTTGATTTCAAAAATGTTATAGGCATAGGTACTAGATTGCTTTGTGTTAGTAGCGCTTACGCACCCGCCCACCACCTGAGTGAAATGCAGCTAGAGGAAATAGATTAACTCAATCAATTATTATTCAACGGTGTCTCGTTTGTATAGAGAAGTGTCGAATCCAAAGAGGTTCGAAGCCTTCCTTTTCCTAGGAGGAGGAAGGAGACGGCTTCCAATCTCTTTGGTCGAATCGTGAGTGCTGTAAGCTCATCTTGAAGGGGATCCAAAATTCATAATTAATGTGCATTCGCAAAGACATTGATATATTTACATAACTACGGGTAAATTTTTTATTAGGCCGTAGTCCTTAGTACATGTTATTTCAAATAGTGAAAGAGCGGTGTCTACTGTTTACGATTCATATTTTGTTCAAAAAGGGAATCCAAATGGCGGTTGCACAGTGCAAGTAAACACCGCACAAGACTGATGAGTGATGAGGTTAGGTTAATTGTTTGTAATCGGATTGCAAACAATCGACGTGCAGAGATTATATCGTGCCGCAATTCATTCTGAAAAATGTTTAGACATGTATGTAGAAGAATGAATGAACTTTCCGCTTATCTTCAGCCCGTGCTCAATGATTGACACTTACAACATTTGGAGGCCTTTGAATTTTTTCTATTTATTGTATTTATTAAAGTGCGTTCAGCCGTAGTTGTTTTGCTAAAGGTATGGGTGGTTCCGTGGATCACACAACATTGGCATGGGGGTGAGATTCGCTGCATATTTGTATAAACCATGTGTAGTACATATAATTGGTGAATTCTCGGGCATTGACTCATATCAATTGCGCACACTTCATGTTGTACCATATACTCATGCAATAATTGAGTCCTGACTCAGCATCGCATTTTTATTTTTGTTTAAATATTTCAACGCAGATTTGAAAGCTATGAATTTACGTTATTACTTGTATTGCTGGAGGATTCCGTTTGTGTTCCTTGTTTGAGCAGTGGATTGTCCTTGAAAACCAAAAGTGACCTTTTCCATTGCCATTGCTCAACCGCAATTGAATAGCTAAACACAGGAAGCTCACAAAGGACTGAACTTTTAGTATGGGTTGGCTATGCTTCAATAATTAATGTTATTGTTCTTTCCCTTATACCTTTTGTCTTGAATAAATTTTAAATTGCACGGTTCGCCTTTCTGTATTTTAAGGTGGGTCGAAGGAATTTGATTGGATGAGAACATTTTGTGGAAATCGTCCTCAAAACTGAACGCAATGTCAGAACCTGTCACCATTCCCGGTTCACACTCATCCGGGAAAGAGTCCCCTCCAAAAAGAAGCTCCTCCAGCACTCCTCCGCGAGATACTCCTTCAACCATGCTGAGTATGGCCACGCTCAGGTCACCACTAACAGTGACCCCGACGAGCGGCTGTGGGCTCAGTGGAAACAATTATTCCAGCTCAAGTGCTCAAGGGAAGCAAACACCCAATTCATCTAATTCCTCCATTCCATTAGCCACAAGCACCCCATCTTTGTCAAGTGCTGGTGCGAATTCCCATACAAATAATAATCACTCCACTCATCAGTCATCCACGAGCCACTCAGTCAACCCTGCTCATCACAAAGTATTATGTGAGTTGAATTCATTTCATACACTCCAAATTTTTATGTTGTTGGAATTCATTTCATTTTCTTTCTTTCACAGCTTCGGATTTTAAGAGGAAGCCGAGTCTTAACGTTGTGCTGCCGTCAAAAACAGTCGCAGGCCATGGTCACAATGGTTCTTCTGATTCCTTGAATAAGAGTCCGATTTCACCCGGTGAGTTACACATCTGTTTCTTCATTAGCATAATACGATGCGCCAACTGATTCCATTGCGCGTAGATACGGAAATGTGACGTGACAGGCAAGCAATTCGGGAGATCTGGAATGCTAATCTTCCAGCATCTCTTACGTCGGATCTGGGTTTGAAAGAGAAATTGTTTGGCGTATAATGCAGGCAAGCTGCTTGCTGCAGTGCGAGCTAGCATTCCATGGTCGACGGATTTGTTGGCAGTAACGCAATTCGGTCAGCTACTGCAATAGCAACCTTGACCTGATTTATTGCTCCTTTTCCATTCGCGAATCGAAATGTCACAGCTATGTCAAGTAATGGGAATGATACATACCAGAAATGCTCTGTTCTTCCGTTCCTGCACTTTGCCATATTGCAATGCAACCCACTGCATATCTCCCCATGCTTCTGCAAGCGGCAATTCTATTTTTGATCTGTCAGATCTTAGGGCCTTTAACACAAAAAAAAATAAAGGATTGGGACTTTTAAACCTTACAAGTCGCTTATCAATCACATTCACACAAGCAAGCCAGTTTAATTTTTAGCATTTTGTGATCCTGTCATGAAAAAGAGGAATCGAAGCTGAATTATGAAGGAAACGAAACATGCATGTGCACGCGTAAGCGCGAAAGGATGTCGCCTTCTCCTTAGCATTTCAGCTCACTACACAAAATGTTATTTATTTATTTGCACTCTTATATGGAACAAAATTATTTTTACATCTAGACGTGGGGATTTTGTTCTCCCGACGCAAATCAACACCAGGTTAGTTTAGATTTGCACACCTTTCTTAGTCCATGCATTATTTGTTTGTGTATTTGTAGTTTTACTGCTGCTATGTGCCGTGCCTTTCTGCTTTTATGAATAATAAATTCCAGCATATTTGCTTTTGATTCTACGAAATCTCTCCCTTCTATACTTTTCCGTCTCCGCACAAATTGGGCAACATTACATTTGCACAATGCATGCTCTGTATTTGTGATTCTGCGGACGAAAAAGTTGTATTGTAGCTAAATTCTAAATTCTATCATCTACGTATTCTCTATCTGTTTTCCAATATTGTCCGCAGTTTGTAGATTTCAAGTAATTCATACTCGAACAGCGCGGGTGTCCAGGAATTTCCAATATTTTATTTGGCAGGTTAGTCAAGTTGAACAAATTAGATTAGGCCTTTGAAATTGTAACAATAGATATACGTCACTTTAGTCATTCAGTTGATTACTGATCAAATGGAGTTAAAGTATCACGCCACGGCATTGTTAGGAAAAGATGAAAAGAATAGTTTGAATTGGTGAATACTCTTACAGATTACACGATTACACTGATAGCTTCCTAAGCTCTACAGCAGCACTCGAATTCTGTTTAAAAACTCACGGTTGGGGTAAAGCAAATGTTGTGACAATGTTTACATGAATTTATAATATATGGTTGGTTTGCCCTCTGCTCCTATTTAAAGATAACATGGATGATAGAAGCGTAAAAAATATTGTAAACAACAACCCCGCATAAATGCTACTATCAGTATGTCGGCGTTACGTCTACACTAGTCATTAGCACAGACCAAGATAATTTGCACAGCTAACAAGACCGTGACGGTTGTTTATTTGATGTAAAGTTTATTTGGGACCGGATAGTGTGCAAGGCAAGGCAGTTAATAGCAAATTAAAAGTGGTAATCATTATATTTAAAGCCAATAGGCAATGCTTAACAGCGTAACAGCTTGCACTACAAACCACCAGGGCGGAGATAATAATACTTTAATTGGAAGGCTGGCATGCTGATTGGAGACTGTCAGTGCCAATTGAAAATGATTTCTTTAAATCCTATTTTCCTGTGTTCTTTCCTAAGGATCACTCTATATGGGGATAAGCAGCAACCAATGCATCATTTTCTACTATAAAGTACTTGCGTTCCAGTTCTAGGGCTCTTGACTACACACAAGATACAATGCAATGGTCATCGTTGCGAAACTACACATTGCACATGTAATTATTCAATCTATTCAATCTACTCTTCCCATTTGAGAGCGATCTCATGTTGTGCGTCTTACTCACTGTGCACATCACATTTAATACGCACAAGTCAAATGTGGAATTGGATCATATGCTTGTTCACCTAACCTTTAATTTCACAGGCTTTGGCGGTACAAACTTAACTGGGCATAAAAGCTAAGCAAATTTGCGGCAACGTATCGGCTGGAAACTCTTTTGTAAAAATTTTGTTCTGAGTTATGTTACGTTACGTCACAACGCAACGTTAACTCTGGGAATTTTACCATTTAGCATCGACTGTGGCACTTACTTTTAGTCTAATGAAACAGCAGGTGTATCTTGATGGAGCTGTTATTCCGGGCACTGGCTTTATTGGAAGAAAGGGGAAATGAGTAGTGTATGTTTTCTTGTCAGAGTTATCGAAACTCGGACTGGCTTGGGCAAGCATTATGCTTATTTTGCTATTGCCGGTTATTCTGGACTTCCGAATTATCTACATATTTCTGCTATGATTCTGTCCATCTACCAAATTTGAAAGTAATTCTGTTTTAAGCAGTAAAGGTGCTGAATTGATCCGCACGCGGTGGGAAATTATACACGGTGCGAACGCATCTCTTCCTTTACAGATTTAGGGGCTTGGAAACGACTTTTAACTGTCTACCTTTTGTCTGCTACTGTTTTTTCAAGGATTTGTTTTGCGGTGTTTCGTCTCGTTGTGTAGTGGTTTGGCGTAAACGTTTACTTTGGGATTTTCTTTCAATATCTCGTGTTTTTTTAGTGCCAGGAGGTGAATGTCTAAAAATCTAAAAGTTTATAACTCGCAAAATAGATTTTCGTACTTCATAGCGGAATCTTTCATTAAAATTTTGTTGTGCTCTTTTTCCGTTTCATGTAGTGGTTGGTTTAAGTAAGCATTATTTTGTTATGTTTGATGGTAAACTTGCGTTTCCAAAACTTTTTAAAAGAACTTTTCCAAGGGTTTTAATTTTTTGTTAATTTGGAAAGAAAAGTACAGTTTTAATGGGTTTCCAAGCCTTGTATTTGATTTTGGAGACGCATGTGTTTGGCATAGATTTACGATCCAAATAATGTTATCCTGATATCTTGACTATCTGTTCACTTTTCTTTTGGAATTTGTTAATGCAGGATCAATACTGGGCGAGGAGCCAGCAGAGGACAAAGTAAGTACTTGTTTCATGCATCGTCGTCCTACTTTAACTCCCTTTCGACACATTAGTCCGAACCACTTCATGGAAAGTGCGAACCCATCTCCTTCCACGGTATGTGTACATATAGTATTACATGACGTCAATACGGATTCCGTACTGCGGAGTAATTACAGTTTAATCATGTCATCTAATATTTTCATGGTGTCTGCACCTGAACCCAATTAAGGGTTGATTACCAATCAAATTGGCGAAAAAATGACTTTAGAAATTACAATTAACTTATCCAGTGGAAAACGGCAATTCGAGACCCTAAAATTCTAGGATCCTAATATTTGTTAGCTCATATACACAAGAAATGAGAATACTCTGCACCTGTAGACTTTCACTTCACACTTAGTGGTTCACGCTGGACTCACCATGAAATGTAATTTCATCTGCAAAATTGTGGTGGTTTATGGGAGTTCTGGTAAGCTGGGTTTTAGTACCGGAATCCTGGAGATTGGGATTTGAGGGCACCGGCATAAGGACGCTGTTAGATCATTAGCAATCGGAAAAGCAGAGCCAACTTTCCTTTCCCTTCAAATAAACTAACGCCGGATTTATACTTTTAACTTTAACTCCTAACTTTAACTTCACTTTCCTCACTTTCACTTCACTTCAAAAGTTGACCCCCCTTCAACATTTGTAAAGTGAAGTTAAAGTGAAGGAAAAGTGAAGTTAAAGTTAAGTGTAAATGAGAAAAAGTTAAAAATTTAACGAAAAGTTACGAAAGTGAGGAGTAAAAGTGAAGTATAAATCCGGCGTAAGGGGTTCAAAACAGAAAGTAGTAAAAGCAATAATCAGAAAACTCATTCAAATGGCTTGGGTTTGAAAATGGTATATCACCTGAGAAAATCTCTTTCATGTCCGTACCTATTTTCCATACCCCACACTTCTGCTTGCGATGAGATGACCTCAACTAATAATGTATGAAAGCGTGACTTGAGCGGAATCGATTCCTATTTTACGGTCCTATCCAATGCTACGACGTCCGTCTCGGCCCTGCATTTCATATTTTCATACACATAGCCAAAATAGCGATTGACATATATTAAGGTCCCCCATTATGCTCTTTCTCGTCCACTCAATTCTTCCATGAGAACTTTTTTCAAGCCATATATCTCGTTACATGTTTCCGTAGAATTCCAGGTGTATACTATTCCTAGGATTTTGGGGTTTAGGGCATTCCCGACAAAGGGAACTGCTTGCCAAATTCTGAGAAATTATTTCCACGTAAAGTCTTTCTGAGTAAATCCAATTTTGGCAGATTGATGGTTAAGATGAAGCTGGTTAAGTTTCTCTGTGCTTTAGAAGCATTTCCACACAATCCCTGCTCATCATCACTTTTTCGAGTGGAAAAGCTCATTTCCAGCCAGCTTATTGGATCTTTTTTAAAGCGTGAAATATTGCAAGGCTCGAACACATGAAATTAGTTTCTAAGGGAATTAGAGGAACTCGCAAACATGTTTTTTATGGAATAAGGGAATTAATTAGTTAATTTTAATTGCCGCATGTAAAACGACGCGTGACTAAACAGACTGTAGATTACTTTTGCGGAATTATTATAAATAAAGTGAGGCGGACTCTTAGGACTGCTTGTCTTGAAGTGCAAGTGGTTGTAATCAGTTCCGATAGATATAGTTAGGGCTCCATTCGTACAAGGAATGAATTTTGAGGGCATTTGTTTGGCATAACGGGAAATTGAGCATTCTAGAAATTGTACACTAATGCATGTTCAATAGTGTTGGGAGAATTCGTACAGCATTTGATGGTAGGCTAGACTTAGGAAGTAGAAATTTGTACATCTGATTGAGCAGTTTATCACCTTGTCGACATGTCATTAATAAAGGTAGCACCCTGGTCGACCTTTAGAATTGAAATGCCAAAAGTGGTAAAATCCAATTATATTTGGTGTTTGACATTTTTGCAGCAGGAACTGACGTATAAAGTGCAGCGGAAGAATTACCGGTTGGAGAAATTGCGAGTCGCCCAGGAGCTCTCGACTGCTCTCAAGAACCCTTCAATTATGGTTGGTTTTCAAAGACATTGTCAAAAGAAAAATCAATTCACTTTCAATTCTCCACTGAAAAAGTGTTCTCCGATTGAATTCTGTACTTTCCTATAGATTCTTTCGGGGTCTCTTAAAGTTCGTGGAAAACTAAAGGGATGGACGAAGCTATGGGCAGTTCTGAGACCTGGAATGCTGCTCTTGTACAAAAGTAACAAAGTAAAAGTAAGTGCGCCATTGTCTCCTTTTTGCCGTTTCGTTCAGGGCAATTCAATCACACTTCTAATTCTCAACAACCAACTCTGTCAATATCCTTTCTCTGAAACTTCGACGTATTGCCTAGATTTGTACTTTGATCTCCTACACTTCCAAGCTACCTCCTCTAAATGTATTACAAAGAAACTGCAGATAAACATACTCATTAGGGGCGAAGCAATTCCCTTGTTTTTATTACGCTTATACGCTTTCCTTTTACTGTTTGGGGTGTTTACTATGCTACACCGGGTTCGGATCTTTAACCATGTACCAGGGCATCTGCAATCCACTTCTTTATGTTTGACCTGATTTCCACCTAGAAATTACTTTTTAATTAAATACTCATGTAGAGAAGAAGTAATTGCAACTTTATATCGATTTCATTAGAGCAGCCATTGGGTTGCCACAGTCCTGCTTCAGTGCTGCAAAGTGATCGAGAGACCTTCAAAAAAGGATGGATTTTGCTTCAAATTATTTCATCCAATGGATCAATCTATTTGGGCACCAAAAGGACCGGATGGCGAGACGATGGGAGCTGTTGTCCAGCCTCTACCGGCCACTTACCTTATATGTCGAGCCGCATCTAGTGATGACGGAAAATGCTGGATGGACGGATTGGAACTTGCCTTAACGTTAGTACTATTTTCTTCGTACTCCAGTTTATAATCCTCCTGTCTTCAAGCGTGCATGTCTTGAGAATGGTTTTCACAACATGCTAGGATATATTCAAAATTCATGAAGGCATATTTCGATTATTTTCTCTGCTGGTCGAAAGGCTTTCAGCAGGCTCTTGAATAATTCCTTTGAATCACACGGCTCTACATGTTTGATGGGGCGCAGGAGGCCTTCGAAACCGAATAAACTACAGTGCAAATATGCTACTAGTAGAAGCTACTCCTTCAGTTGTATAATGCTTTTGCACTTGAGTTTTTGAATCTGAAGAATGAATGCTTTGAGTACGTCGTTTACTATTTACCCGTTACTTGCCTGCCCACACCATATATCGAGTTTTTAGTTTTCGGTCGCCAACCACAAACTGGATAGGTTTCCCTAAAATTGACTTATCAGCACTAAAAATGATTCAAATTTAATCAGAGTGGCCTTTGCGTGGCCCAGACATAATTTATTTTTATTTTGAACCTTAAAGATATCATTTTAATAGTCTACAGTAAAGAAACACCCTGAAGCGAAGAAGCAACTTCTTGCTGTTTATTGCAACCGGCTAATAGTAATTTTAATTTAGGGACTTTTGACACCGCTGGGAATGAAGTTGTCCAATTGGTCGAATTAGTATTTTAGTAACGTTTGGATTTATTTGGCAGATTTGTTAGCATTTAATAGGCACTTACTACAATCAAGTGAAAATATTTCGAATCACCGTATAAAATTAGGAAGGCAACTGGCATAGACATTGACTGTTTGTTGTTGTTGGAGTCGAGACTGAGAGACACGGAACTAAGCTACGGCTTATGGGCGGACTTGTGCTCTGTTGTTGTGCAGGCATGAAAGAGTTGCGTCGGCATTTTAGCTTTAGGGCTGGGAATTACTTACTGGTGCTCCAAAGCTAGCATTTGACTCTATATGAAATGTTATGTTGTCACAAGAACTGAGTTGGTTCGACCAACGATCCAAAGGCTTTAAGGGTCACACGTTTCTAAATGTGATTGGTGGAAATAAAACAAATATAACTGTAACTGTGTCAAATTTGTAAAACTATATGTGCAATCAATGATATGTTTTTGTGTGGTGTGGATGGAGAGTGGGGCGGCACTCCAAAGTTGGACAGCTTGTCAGCCCTTGAATTATTTAGTCAGTCTTCTTATTGTCTTTTTCTGAATGATTGTTTTTCTTATCCATTGCTTTGCACTCCAGTGAAGCACATTGTGTTGACAGACAGACATGACCAGATAGCGTGCATCCACTAAGCCAAAGCTGGTTTTGTGCAATCGGGATTTAGATTCCCGTCTAAGACTACCATTTCATATCGATAAGTGCAGTTTTAAGGAAGGGTGATTTCTTTACTTTCTCTGTAGGTGCTCGTCTCTGCTCCTTTCTTCACCAAGATCCACTGATTTAGTCATGGAGGACAAGTCGTCAAATGAAATGGAGAATGACGGAGGTAAGGTATCCATTTTAGTTTCATTTTCTCTGCTTAACCTGGAAATTTCCAATCCTTTTGGGTTTAAAGTTTTTAGACATATCCAATTTTAATTAAAATCAAAGTCAGCAATGACTGGTTCAGTTTTACTGTCAGAATCAGGTTAGAACTTTACAAATTGTAATCATAAATCCTGACAGAACACGTGGAACGTTATTGAATCGATCTGTTCAAGTATTCAACTTGATTTAAGGTGTGATTAAAATAAAAAACCTTAGCGAGATATGGGGTTTGTTTGTGTCAGCTCGATGCGGCGATTTTTAATTGAAATGTCATTTCCCGAGAACTTCCTACCCGCTGTTCGAACTCTTATTAAGCTTCATTATAAGTTAATGGTTTCTCTCCGAGCCCAACTGCAAACTACTTGCTTGCTTCGATTGTTCGCATTCAACACCCCAAGGCCAGGTGTGGCTCAGTTTATTTAGTACGTGTTGAGGCATGAAGGGCATATGTAATTAAACATTTGTTTGAACAAGGGTGAATTCTGGATTTAATGGTTTGTGGTTGGATTCACGGTTTTCAGATCTGCTTTGTGTTATACAAAATTGCTTAGGTTACGGGTTTAGCTAAGGCTAAGCTATCTAGCTAACAAAATCGATTGATTTTACACTTGCAGTTACCTTGCAATTGTCATTAATGTATCGATCTATTATGAAATAAGATGTGTAAGCCTAAGGTTACCTCAATGCGTTAAAATCGATTAAGCGAACATTTCGTCCTCAGTCCTTCTTTTTCTCGCGAGAAGTTGAAGTCGACGATTCTGATTCACTATGTGCACGTGCAGAACGTCTTACGCTTCATGTTTTACTTTCCTTCGCCTTATTGGATGTTTCAGTAACTGCAGTACAATGGAGAATGCAATTCATATTTTTAAATCACATTTGTCAATTACAGAATGGTGTGCTTCAGATGAAGAAGACAAAGGCCGAAGTGCTTCTGAAAAGTCAGATTCCGATGCATCCAGGATTGGAGAATTTTCCAACACCCATGCCCATGACTCTGATGAAGAATCTCATGATGGGGAGTATTTGTGCGCCCACAGTAGTCGCAAAAGATCTCGACTAGACAGCACCAATTTGCCAGAAATCAGCAGTTATGTAGAAAATAAAGAGGATTTTGCTCATGTGAGATTTCAATTAATGCATTGAGGACTTACGAGCAGGGTTATTGATTGATTGATGATGAATGTCTAGACACAAGGAGAACAATCCGAAGTATTGGCTGATGAAAACAAGTCTCTGTTGTGGTTTCTCCTCAAACAAGTTCGACCTGGAATGGATTTATCTCGCGTCGTTCTACCAACTTTTATTTTGGAGCCACGATCTTTTTTGGACAAACTCAGCGATTACTATTACCATGCGGATATTTTGGCTAAGTGAGTTTCTGTAATTTCCGCCCAACTTATCTTGTTTTATACCAAAACGTTTTACTATGGATTCTAGGGCTACTCGCGAGGAGGATCCATTCCAAAGGATGAAGTCAGTTGTTCGATGGTACCTTTCCGGCTTTTACAAAAAGCCGAAGGGGTTGAAAAAGCCCTATAATCCAGTTCTGGGTGAAACATTCCGTTGCATGTGGCGTCATCCCGACGGAACAGAAACGTTTTATGCAGCAGAACAAGTGTCACACCATCCTCCGGTTTCCGCCTTTTATGTGAGCAATAGGAAAGGTGGCTTTGTAATATCCTCATCCATATTGGCAAAGTCAAAATTCTACGGTAAGTGCTCCTCTTCATCAAGCACCGCTAAATAATACATTTTTCTATAAGAGGACATTTTTTTTAGGAAACTCAACTTCTGCCATTTTGGAAGGCCAGGCAAGCCTGACATTTTTGAATCAGGGAGAAGTCTACCTCATCACAATGCCTTACGCTCACTGCAAGGGAATTCTATTGGGGACTCTCTCTATGGAATTAGGAGGTCAGGTCACAATTACATGCGCGAAGACTGGATACGCTACTGAAATGGATTTCAAATTAAAGGTAAAAAACCAATTGTTGTATAAGCTACGTGAACGGGATAGGAAATTCACAAAGCTGGACGTTGGGTGTACATTTAATAATTTTTTACCAGGGCATGCTCTCAAGGGCAGATGTTACTAATGCTATATCCGGGAAAATCAAGCACAATCGGGATACTGTTGGGTATTTTGAGGGTCATTGGGACAGCCTGATAACTTATAAGGAGAAGAAATCTCATGTAAGTTTGACTTCTGTAATCTTGCGGGTCAGGTTTGACTCGTTTGATTCAAATTAAATGTGGCACCGTGTCAACTATAATTTTGAATGTCCAATTAGAAAAAGCCACTGGGGAAAGTGGTTAATGTTTTTTATTGCTTTAGGTTACCATTGAAGTTGCATCTATTAAGCCATTGTCTTATTATCTTTTAGGGTACAGCACAAGAGGAAGTTTTTTGGGAGGTGACAGATGCTGTAAAGTCAGAACGATTGACTCGTTTCACGATTCCGATTGAGGAGCAAGAGGATTGGGAATCAGAAAAACTTTGGATTAAAGTATCGGAGGCAATTCAAGCTGACGATCAAGAGGCTGCAACCGTAGAGAAAACTAAACTTGAAGAAAGACAACGCCTTGACGTTAAAGATCGGTCAACTCGAAATGTGGAATGGATGCCGAGATACTTTGACAATGTAAGTATGCTTCTCTTTCTTGGGTAGGTGCATGCTGCTTTCAAACTATTCACACAACAGAAATGTACGGTTGAATGTTATTTTTATAATAAAGGATGGAGCTACTTGGAGATACAAACACGCTGATTACCAGGCCTGGGATGAGGACAACGATATAATGGAGTATGAGTGTGACTATGTCATTGCAACTCATAGGAAGCGAGCTCGGCCACTCTGCCGCACAGACTCTGCAGTTTCTGATGACAGTCGAAAGGCATGTTTTAGTTATTGTATAAATTATTAATAATTATGTTTTAGTTATTATTGATGATGATTTTCTTCAATCCACAGTGTGATATTATGCGTCAAACTCCATCAGATCAAGTTGTTCCAACATTGAACCAAAGGTATTTTGCCGAGAGTGATATTTGTTAATTAGCCAAATGAAAAGATGTTTATAAACCTTTGTTTATGGTGATTTCCAGAGAAAGCAATCGAAAACTAATTGAACTTCTTCGCCAGCTCTTAGCAAGGCAGATAGAGCAGTCCGAACAAATCGAGCAGCTAAAATCGACAGTAGCAAGTATTCAAGAGCGACTCTCCAGACCCAAGCCACCAAAGGATCCATTCCCAATTACTAATACCATTTTAGCAGTTGTATTTGCTGTTGCAATGCAAATCCTGGTGATTATTTACTGGTTTGGTGATGGAAAGCTAATGCCGGATATTACTAGAAGATCTTAATTTGTATTTGAGTCCAGTTCACAAAATTATGGTTAGGTTATCCGTAGGAGGAGGAATGTACTAATTACTGTGAGAGTATGGATCTGTTTTATTTCCTGTCTTGTCAAAGCAGGGTCACTTTTTGGGTATAGTTAGGACAATGACCGTGGAAAGCCACCATCACTGTAAAAGCGTGCTATTAAATTATAAACTTACAAATGAATTGGCCATTCAGCTTTACATTTTGACAAAGGAGGATTAAGTAGACGCACTAGTGTGATAAATTTTTAAATGGGACTGACAAAGTATACTACTTTAACTTTGAAATCTTTTTGTCATTTGCTCTATTACTATTTTATATTTACTGTTTTAACTACTGATGTTTACTGTTCAATTTGTATTTTTGGTAAGTCATCTTCTGTTGGGCTGATGTGCTTTGTACTAATCACACTTTTTGTTCTAATGTGGGAATTAGAGTTGCGCCGCTCGATTATTCGGCTGAGGTTTTGGTAAATTATTCCTGACTGACGCTTTCCAATATAGTTTTATATACACCTAGTCAATTCTGATCATATTTGATATGTCCTAATCCCAATTGCTCCTCAATTCCCAACAGAACAAGAACAGTCATTTTTAAACAGCTATTAAAGCTAGCACATACATCTATGTATCGGTACCTCTTTAACGCTAGAACTAAAATTCTTTATTAGTTTCCGGGTTAAAATTAATAATAGTAGTGCGAGTGCGATGCTTGAGCAGATTTCCCACCTTAGTTTGACGATTTTAAAAAGTTACTTCCATTTTTGTTTTACAATTTTATTTTTGCTGGATGCTGTCCGCCATTCCCTACGGAAGTGTTAATTTATTAAGTGTTGCTTCTTAAACTGGAATTGCAACCATTAAGGATACAACCTTAGCTTGTAAAATTAATCGGACTTTATTAATAAATCAAATTCCTAAAAACTAGAGAACTGTTTTTTTATTCGGATTCGAACACTGAATACTATGTTAGCCGACTATGTATGTGATTTATTTTCAGTGAAAATTGTAGTTGCAATAATCTGCCTTATCCTCAAATGCCATTTTTAAGGTGTTAATATTCTACTGACGTTTCGAATGACAAAACAACTATACCTACGCAAAGTTCATCAATACATATTCAGACTAAAAAGGAGGTGCTTAAGGGATTGTGTACATACTTTTGCTTCTGGGGTTTTCTAGGTTTGGAGTAATACTGCGCAATAAATGATTTGAAGCCCGTTTATGGTAGTCACCGAAGTTCAAAGCTGAATAACATATGTAGTACAAGTATTTTTCTAGAAAAATGTTTGCAACGTTTCTGCCAGGTCGCCAACCTCTATCCCATTCACTATTTATATATTTATTTGTCATTTTATTATTTATTGGTGATTTAAGGCACACAAATTAAGAAGTGTATTGTAACAAGCAAAATTATTGTCATTCAAAACGTTTGTTTATTGTAAACTGTATAGATGTAAATACATTAAAATACATTATCAATGAATTTAATTAAATAAGAACGTCGTTAAAAGTTTGGATAATCGGGGAAGGGGAAGTCGCACGTACTTCTTTTACCGGTGTGACTGGATTAGGAGCATTTTGCGCATTTGAGTAATAGATCTGCATCTCTCGCAATATATCTCTCTCGGTGCGAATAATTTGTTCAAGACTTGTCAAGGCGGAAGCACACTCCTGTCTTGATTTTTTAGTGCACACAGCTGGACCGCCAGCGAACTCTTTTTTTCTAACGGGAGCTCAAATGCACATCGCAGTTTTACAAATGCGTCTATCTTTAATTTTAAATCAATTACTGCAGATTCCACGCCCTCCGCCCTTCCACTCGCCTCGTTAAGCGCCACATGTGGTAGCCGATCTTGAGTGCTGAGTCCATTAGCAAGCACACGGACATATTCCAAGATGATCAAGAAGATTCGACAGTATTCATTGAAGGGAGAAAAGCCCTGTTCAAACGATTTGATGGGAAACACTGCTTCTACACCTGAGGTAGTCAAGTTCGAGCCTATACTTGATGAAGAACCCGGGAGTGAAGCGACGAGACCGGGAACGATCAGGGCATCCAAGTCTAGCATATCAGGCAATGGAAGAACACAATCTAAATCAATCAAACCGATAATTTTTAAAGGGGATAAGGAAAATAAGGCTAGGATTTACTTCGGTTTACACCAGGAGTATTGTTGTTATCACAACTCAAATCGGGCTTATCATGTGGTTTGGCGTCTGTGCCGAATCTCCAAAATGTAGTGTCCAAATCATCCTGTTCTGTGTCGTCTGGGTGTTTTGAGATGACATCAGCGGGTATCATTTTAAACGAAATGGACATTACGCTTTCATCATCAGCAAAAGCCCCCTCATCCTCTTTTACTAAGCTGTAAAAATTCTTTTTGGCTTGTTGAAATGGATTTTTTATAATTGTCAACATTTTGCTTTTATTGAAAGTTGCAATTGTCTGGGTGGAACCTGGTGGGGAAAGACTCAACGTCGACATCTTAAGCTTCGGCTCAGCTGGAATGTTTAAGAATTCGGAGTATTAGTACTGATTTGTGAACTTTTTAAATAATTATAGAACGCTCATACGCGGTATTTCCTTGTGTTCACCTGTCATTAACATCATTGAAGCAGATCTTCGATTTTCTCTCTTCTGGTCTGGCTGGTCCTCAATAACTTCGTTTTGCCAAATGGAAAATAAACTGTCCATACTCTGATTGAGCACTATGCTGTCTTTCTCTATTGACTTGGAAATCTGCTTCAGCACAAGCTCAATTCCTCCAATTTCTTCTATATGCGGATCAACCGTTCTGATGACAGAATAGTTGTAAGCACTACTCCAGAATTTGTGTTCCCAGCCATTCTCACTAGTCCACGACTTGACATATAATTCCAGCTGCTTTGCAATGCTTTCGAATTGATCAAAAGACCCAGGCTCCTTCCACTTCAACCCAGCAACACGGCTCACATTCATATTCTCATTACCTCGCAACTCGGTAATTCGCAAGTAACTTAAGACTTTTTCTGCCTCCTTCATATGTTCTGTCCAAGCTTTAAACGTGCCATCCAATTTCTGAACACCAATTATAACTTCCTCGAATGACTTAGCAATGGCCTTCGGAGTACAACCGACTTTACGTTTTAGCTTCATATCCGAAAGTAGTTCAACCCGACGGGTTTTCCCTGCCTCGCCCTCATTCTTCTGTGCCTGGTTTAATGGTTCTGGGCTTGACATTTTGAATTCCAACCTATAAAATGAAGACAATGTTATTTCTAAGGAATATCTGTACTTACGCAAAATAATAATTAAGGGTTTCATAAATTACAAATTTGTGAACAACATGTTATTAGCTTACTGTTTCCGTCAATTGACGAGGATGTGTGGTTGAAAAGTAGTCCTTAAACCGTAAAAACTCCTTTAAGGATGGTAGTTACAGGACTTAACAATGGAAATAATATGTTGCGATCGAGTAGAGTGGAGGAGTGTTTGAGTGCTACAGTCGGAATGAGAGAAAGTAGGCATTAGTCGCGACTTTTATAACTTTCGGACCTCTCGCTGCGTCTAACTCAGGGTGTACCTCGACACATTTCAAATTGGTTTTAGTAATTCTGATCTATGTCAAGAAATTAAGAAGCGAGTTAACAAAGAGTGGTTTCTGACAATAAATTTAGCATTTGTGTGTTCATCATATGCTATCATATCTGCTAAATCAAGGTTAGTGTGTATGCTTTTACAGTAATTGAATACTGTACTTGGTTTTCAATTTAACAATCGTGTTGGCGTTGGCGGCTTGATTTGGGTTGGATGATTGATTCGGAAAATGGATGTTTCAAGAATGCAACTAGCAGATTGCGTCACAGATATTTTATAAGTCGCAAGCTTCAATCACAAATATTTCAAGCACCAAGCTAGTTAGTTATTAGCCAAGATTTTCAGCCAAATTTAAATATTACAGAAGCAACAAGCAATCTATTACACTTTTCTGGTATGAAATAAGACTTTTGCCACATATTTGTCGTAGGGCTAGCATGCCGCATCAAAATATTATTCATTAATTAAATATTATACATACATATACATATTATTAAATATTGATTCAAATGTAACATTTGGACTGGACAAATCACGAGATTGTGAATTGTGGGAAATTGTATGTTCGCATTTAAGCATTTTTGGTAGGTTTGGTGTAGATTACTATTACTACACTGTAGTAACTAAAATAGGTTAATGCTTTCAAAACTCTCTGACTCAGATCAGCAATGGCTTTGAGTTTGAAGTTCTAAGTTTAACGATTTTTGTTTTGTAATGTAGTTAATAAGGACGGCTTTCATGCATTGCAGAGAAGGGACATTTGCTAAGAAAGAAAAATTGATGATCATTTCACAATTCGAGCTGGGAAATCTTTGAGAACAAATCAACAGGCAACACCCTACTGAATTCAGCAAAACTTGGTCTTTGTTTTAACTTTCCTTGACGCGCTATATTTAGCGGCTTCCTTTCTGAACGAAAATTATGTCTGCATGGTATACACGTGGACGTAGCAAAATAATAGAAGGGCGTGCATTGCGTCAGTTTTGTGGCATTTTTAATTGTACGCGGCAGTTATGACCCACTGTTTTCCGCTTTAATGTATTTAGAAACCTGGAGTCCTTTTTTTGAATGCCGCCAACTTTCCGCGTTCTTTCCATAACTGTGTCACCAACCACCAGTTTTCATGCGTGACTCACGGAGATCCTAAAATTACTTACAAGGTAACATTGTGTAGTGCTA
>JAAXYW010000512.1:0-35541 GCA_036851895.1 Orthonychiurus folsomi | reverse complement strand
GTTATGTGGGTTTGATATGCGTTGTGTGTATCAGCTGCTCTTTTGGATCTCTGCTTGCAGAGTTTATTACCTTTCCTTTAGTGAAATGGATCAATTATCACACTGGTAAAGTAAGAAAACGTAGTGAACTTTTTTCAATTGAGCTTCGATATATTTATTACTTGAGTTATATTGTACTAATTTGCTGGAATTTTTTGATTGTAATTTAAAAGAGAGCAAGTGAAATGAACAGTAAAAATAGTTGGAGTAGTGTTAAGTCTGCAATGTTGACATAGACGGAATCAGCATGACTGGACGCTTGCACATCAGGCAAGCCAATAACTTCACATTCCTTGGACGGAATGGAGACCTTGCGATGTCGAGCTCCTTCAATGAAATAGAACTTTATCATTGGATAGAAGACAAGAAAAGAAGCACAAATTGTTAGTCCTCCAATGAAGAGAAAACCGAACACCTTCTGACGAAACTTTAACGCTTGTTCATTTTGTATTTGTTCTTCAGTTTTCGGTACGCGGATCCTCGTTACTTGAACTGTGGAAGGTTGATAATGTCTACTCCGCATAACAGTTGAATAGTCTGGGCCATAGTACGGCTCAGAGATTACTTCAGATACTACCACCGGAGGAAGCGTTTGGCTCGGGTTTTCCGGAATTCCAGGTAGATATTCTGATACTGAATGAATATTAAATTTTGAGACATTATTGTTCTCCTTCCAACAATCCGAGTCAGCTCTGTCATCCACGATTACTATATCGGGTTGTTCAAGTGAATCCACTAAGTCATTCTCAAGGTCCGTTGAGGCCAGATCATACTTACTCATTACAGAGCAAAATTAACTTTGTCTGTCAAAACGTAAAAAATAGCACAAATAAATAACGTAAACAAGCCTGGAAAACGGACCTTGGCACCATACCACTAGTCAATGAAGCAAAATTTTGTGTGCGGCGCAATCAAAGAAAGAAGATGTGCGATAGATTAGCTAAAAACTGCTTGATTTGAACTGTTTGGAAAACCTAAAATATTAATTAAAAAAAGTAAATTGCTCACCCTATTGCTTGTATTGTTGTATAAACAACAGCCGAAGCTGAAACGCTTACTGTGAAGAATTCATTAGAAAAAATTGTAAATTGACACGAACTTCTGTGCAGCAGATAACGTTTTTATGCCTTATACTCAAATTTTAATAGTTCGGTAGCTAGTTATTGTGGTTTGTGTAACATGAAACTTACTTGCTATGACTATGACAAATATATAAATATCAGTTAAATCTCACTCTAGCTATAGTAGAGTTTTTGAATTCAAAGCGACTGAATGACATAATTCAGTTCGAAAGCGTTAGGAGAAACATATGCTATGTATTATGGTATCTGCTAATATCAGATGAATCAAATTATTTTGACTTGTTCCAACTTGGCACGGTTTCAGCACGTCAACGAAATTAAATATTTAAAAATTACATGTGCAAAAATTTAACTGGCAGAGTATCAATGAATGTTTTTTTTTTGGGAAGTCACTGTCACTCACTGACACTGAGCCGAAACGGTATTATTCATTCACTATTAGAATAGATTCAATTAGACAATCAATTTGAAACTAGCACAGCAGTAAAATTAAGTTCCTCAAACCCATTTGCTCATGAGTCATACATAATCCTGTATATTACATTTACTAAACGCATTTATTATATCGCATTTTCTAAAAAAAATATTGCCTTAAATAACATTTCACGATTTCGCTCTAAAATTGCGATCGCATCGCATCGGTGTGGAGGTGTGGTAGCCTGACGCTGATTCATTTCTAGTAAAGTCTTTCGATTTAAAATACAAAAAATGTTGCCATAAACGAATGTTTCCTAACTGAATCAAGCCGTCCTCCCTTTTGTAGTAAATGAGAAAAATATTTATTCATAATTCCGCCCATCAGTCGTTATCTTTGTTCAACAAGTCAACAACTACTCGCCTTCAGTCAACGTTCGGATATGATTATAATGCACGGGAAGGAAAGAAGAAAGTTAAATGCTATATTAAATTATTTAATGATTTCAATAGGTAGTTCGTATGAATATCAATTTCGATGCAGTAAAAACACAATTTAATAATTCATGAAACACGTGTGTTATGCATTATACTGAAGTTGTTCCAATCTTCCAATTGTAGAACCGTCGCGTCGCGTCGTCCAACTTACGAGAATCTATATGTCCGGTTAGAGTCTTAGTCTTGACAGAGCTGTCGTTCATCATCATTCCAGTTATGGCTGAACGACCGAAATGGACGCACTAAGAGCAGAAAGTCACTGATGAAAAATGTAACATAAAAGTTCATTTTAAGTCCCTTATTAAATTCCTTAATTTGCTTGCATGCAGCCATGCTTACACATGTAAATGTAGTGTGTTAAGTATGTGTAAGATTCTAAAAATTTCAAAGTGCCTTGGATGAAGTGTGCCCATGCATATATTTCATATCCTATTACAGTATTACAGGATCCGTACTCGGCGAACATTTCTACATCACCCAAACCAGCCAACAGATCTACCAAATAAATTAAAATGTGACATCCTCTACTTCCTGCGGCGATGAAAAATCAAATAATTAATTCCAATTGAAGGTATGGTTGGCTTAAACATTAGTGGCACACCATACATGCACGCAAAACGTTCATCTGTCAAGATATACAGTCCGCAGACTACAAAATCTTCAAGTGTATTTTAAACTCGGGCGACCTTTCACACTTCATCCTCCTGGCTAGGCGTGCGTGTATTGGTGTCGTCGGTGTCACCTTTGCCTTAATTTAATTATTTGGACAACAAAGGGATTCGTTGGTTCATATATTCCATTGCATATGCAAAGCAAAAGGATTCATTCTTCATCTTGATTATATCCGACAGGCAAGAACACAGGCCACAAGCTAGAGTGAGTGGTTAGTGGTGGCTGGGTGCATAAAAAATTACCGGCCTATGCCCTGCACTCTCCGTGCATTGACTCCCCATTCCCTCTCCCGAGCCCAGTGAGCCAAGTACTTCGTTTCCCTACCTCCCTGCATTCCAACACGCATTCCATCACCAAAGGTCAACCAAGCTGTCAACAGCGGTTCCAATTTAGTGTGATCGTGTCCCCATCCTCTCATCTTGTCCGACCTTGGAAGTAGTGACATTCGACGGAAAGGATTCTACTGTGTGTGCTACTACGCTGTACACGAAATGACCTCAACCCGTCCTTCCTCCATGCCCATGGATGGTCAACGCCGAAACAAGTAAAACAATTTCATCAAGAAGAATTAATAGCAAATTAAGCCTGCTTACATATTAACAATGACGATCCATCATGCTCCAACCAGAGGGCCACCCCCTGGACCCCCAACTAAGAATGGAAATGCTGGCCCGGGTCAATCCACGGCCCCGCCACCGGTTCCCAACAGCCATCATAACAATCACAATAATCACGAAGACTTGGATTCGGATTTGAAGTATTTAGTCGTGGATAGGAATGTGATCAGTGACCCAGCATCACAAGCTGAATGGACGCTGAAGAGACTGGTTTGGATTCCGAATGATACGAATGGATTTTCTGCTGCAAGTGTTAGGGTGGGTAGTTAGTCTGATATGATAATGAAGGAATAATCCTTGATTAAAAGCTTTAATGTTTTTTGGGATTTTTGTACAAATAGAGGGAGTCGCCCGAGGATGAGACTGTTGAAGTTCAGATTGTGGATTCTTCTAAAATCGTTGTTGTCAACAAAATGGAAATTCAAAAGATGAATCCTCCCAAGTTTGACAAAGTAGAGGACATGGCTGAGTTAACTTGCTTAAACGAAGCTAGCGTTCTCCACAATATTAAGGACCGCTATTTTTCTGGAATGATATATACTTATTCTGGATTGTTTTGCGTCGTTGTTAATCCTTACAAGAAACTACCAATTTACAGTGAAAAGATAATGGAGCTTTATAAGGGAAAGAAGCGTTTTGAGATACCTCCGCACGTTTTTGCAATTACAGACACAGCATATAGGTGCATGCTACAAGGTAAGCTATTTCACTTTTGTTGTGTAGCTGTTTGTGCCAGTGACAGTTTTCTAAGCAATTTCTTTTCAAATTTTTAGATCGGGAAGATCAATCCGTACTCTGTACAGGTGTGAATTATTTATATTTGAATGATTTGATAATTTATTGTATTGTATGGTAAGCTAATAGTTATTGTGTAATATCGAATTTCTCAGGCGAAAGCGGAGCAGGGAAAACGGAAAATACAAAAAAGGTCATTCAATATTTGGCATTTGTTGCTGCATCGAAACCAAAGCCCAATTCGGTTCTTGTCCACAATTGTACGGTAAGTACATGCGTCAATCTTTATTGCGTTTAATTTTTTATTAGTAACTTGACTGATGCCTATATGCAGCAGATTAAAGCTTTGGGCGCATGTGGCTGAGCAAGAAATTTGAATCTTTTTTGCAATTGCTCATTTTTTTTTTACTATATTGGTATTTTAATGCAGTTTTTAAATTACTTATCTTTTCAAAAACAGAGTTTGTCAAACTCGGTACACACGCGGTAGAATAGTGTTACCATCTTTTTGGTGATGGTGCTCTAGTACTTCAGTAAGTATAGTATAATGCAATTTATGTTGGCTTGTTTTTTTGCCATTGTGATTGTCTTCACAGTTTCTAGTCTAAGGCCATTGTTTGGTCGCTTGATCTATTAAAGCAGTTCAATGTTGAAATTATAAACAACTCAAAGAAAATGATTTGGTCTGTAGGGTGAATTGGAACAGCAACTTCTTCAAGCTAACCCAATTCTGGAGGCATTTGGAAACGCCAAAACCGTCAAAAATGATAACAGTTCCAGATTTGGTAAATTCATCCGAATAAACTTTGATACATCAGGCTATATCAGTGGAGCAAATATTGAAACTTACTTGTTGGAGAAGTCCCGAGCAATAAGGCAAGCTAAAGACGAGCGTTCATTCCACATTTTCTATCAGCTGCTATCAGGAGCGAGTCCAGCCCAAAGAGGTAGGTTGGTTTCAAGGCCTTAATTTAGTCATTAAGAATTGGTAGCACAGATTACTAAGTCAATTCATTCACATTCCAGAGGAGTGGCTCGTAGATGATACCAAGCATTACACATTCCTGACAAACGGTCGTCTTCCCGTTACCGATATTGATGACGTTGTGGAATTTAACTCTACTCTCACATCAATGAACATCATGGGACTTAACAACGATGACTTAAATTCAATTTTTCGTGTTGTATCAAGTGTTTTGCATTTTGGAAATATGGAATTTAAACAAGAAAGAAATTCTGATCAAGCTACTCTGCCAGACAATACAGTTGCGCAGAAAGTATCACACTTGCTTGGATTAAATGTTGTTGAGATGACTAAGGCATTCTTAAAACCAAAGATCAAAGTAGGAAGAGAACATGTTGTTAAGGCTCAAACCAAAGAACAGGTATATTTGTCGTCTAAATTATGTGTATTAGTTGGCGCACAAATTGCTTAATATTCTTCCTTAAATTTATAGATTGAGTTTAGCGTGGAAGCTATCTCCAAAGCTTGTTATGAGCGTCTATTTCGTTGGCTTGTGAATAGAATCAATCGTTCTCTAGACAGAACGAAACGGCAAGGAGCCAGTTTTATTGGCATTTTGGACATTGCGGGATTCGAAATATTCGAGCTGAACTCATTTGAACAATTGTGCATTAATTATACCAATGAGAAATTACAACAATTGTTCAATCACACAATGTTTATCTTGGAGCAAGAAGAATATCAAAAGGAAGGCATTGACTGGAAGTTCATTGATTTTGGCCTTGACCTCCAGCCTACAATAGATTTGATTGAGAAGGTTTGCAAATCGACAGACTGTACTTTACTTTAATGAAAGTTGTGGTCAACAATTTTGTTACTCATTAACAGCCGATGGGCATCCTTTCCCTTCTGGATGAGGAATGTTGGTTTCCGAAGGCAACTGACAAGACATTCATTGAGAAGTTAACATCTGCTCAAACTAACCACAGCAAATACTTCAAAATGGACTTCCGTCATGGCAAAGACGGGGATTTTTCTATTCTTCACTATGCCGGAAAGGTGGACTACAGCGCTTCTCAATGGTTAATGAAAAATATGGATCCATTGAACGAACATATTGTATCACTTCTTCAAGCCAGTCAAGACCCTTTCATCGTTCACATTTGGAAGGATGGTAAGATTGTATATTAAGGCCATTTACTGCTTCCTGTGCAGAATTATTTCAATTCTCGAAAGCATATTTATTTATTTATAGCTGAGATTGTGGGGCTAGCTTCACAGCAAGCGATTGAAGCCAGTTCCGGGGGAATGAATTTTGGTAACACAACTCGAACAGTTAGAAAAGGAATGTTCCGAACAGTGTCGCAGCTTTACAAGGAGCAGTTGACTAAGTTGATGAACACGCTTCGAAATACAAACCCTAACTTTGTGCGATGCATAATACCTAATCATGAGAAACGAAGTGGCAAGGTCGAATCTCAGCTCGTGTTGGACCAGCTGCGCTGTAATGGTGTACTGGAAGGCATACGAATCTGTCGGCAAGGTTTTCCAAACAGAATATTATTTCAAGAATTCAGAACCAGATATGAGCTACTTACACCCAACATCATTCCGAAGGGCTTCATGGATGGCAAGAAAGCATGTGCAAAAATGGTAAGCAAAATAGTCATAAAATGTTTTAATTCTACTTGTCTAGGTTTAATAAGTGTTGGTGTACCCGTGTTTAGATCACCAGTTTGGAGTTAGACCCAAACGTGTACCGAATTGGTCAGTCGAAAATTTTCTTTCGAGCTGGCGTTTTGGCCCATCTTGAGGAAGAACGAGACTTTAAGATGACAGATTTGATTATTAATTTCCAATCATACTGCCGGGGAATGTTAGCAAGAAAACTTACTGTGAAGCGTGTCCAACAACTAAATGCCCTTCGTATAATTCAGCGGAATTGTTCTGCTTACCTTAAGCTGCGAAACTGGCAATGGTGGAGACTGTACACTAAAGTTAAACCCTTACTTCAATTCACAAAGCGTGACGATGAATTGTTCGCGAAGGACGAGCTATTAAAGTCTGCCCAGACCGAACTGAATAGTATGGTGAAAATTAAAGATGAGGCTGAATCAAAGCTGGTCCAAGTTCTGGAAGAGAAAGCTATGCTTGCCGAACAACTTCAGGCAGAAACAGAGCTATGTGCAGAGGCTGAAGAAATGAGGGCTAGGCTTGCCATCAAAAAACAGGAACTGGAAGAGATTCTTCACGACATGGAAGCACGTATTGAGGAAGAGGAAGAGAATGTGATAAATTTCGCAAACGATAAAAAGAAACTTTTACTAAACATTCAAGACCTGGAAGAGCAGCTTGAAGAAGAAGAAGGGGCGCGACAGAAATTACAGTTGGAGAAGGTAGGTCTTGAAGCAAAAGTCAAGAAGTATGAAGAGGACCTGGCAACTGCCGAAGAGAATTTGAGCAAACATCTGAAAGAGAGGAAAACCTTGGAGACAAAGCTCACTGATGCTACTTCCAATCTTATTGAAGAGGAAGAGAAATCAAAGCATCTTAATAAATTGAAAATGAAGAATGAACAAATTATTAATGAGCTAGAGGAGAAATTAAAACGTGAATCTAACTCAAAAAGTGAGCTGGAAAGGGCAAGGCGAAAATTAGATTCTGAAATCCAAGAATGTCGGGATAAAATTGACGAGAACAAGCAAATGCTCGAAAACTTGCAAGCCAGCAACATTAAAAAGGATGACGAACTTGCCTCTTTACTAGCCAAGCTGGACGAAGAAACCATTGCTAAGCAAAGCGCATTGAAGCAATGTAGAGAATTAGATAGCCTTTTGGCTGAACTTGGTGAAGATTTTGAAGTTGAGAAATCAGCTCGAGGCAAAGCAGAGTTTGCGAAGAAAATGTTAAGTGAAGAGTTGGAAGCTTTAAAAAATGAGTTACTCGATAGTTTGGATTCTACTGCGGCTCAGAAGGAATTGCGCTCGACTAGGGAAATGGAGCTGATTCAGATAAAGAAAGCACAAG
This sequence comes from Orthonychiurus folsomi, assembly GCA_036851895.1. NCBI lineage: Eukaryota > Metazoa > Arthropoda > Collembola > Poduromorpha > Onychiuridae > Orthonychiurus > Orthonychiurus folsomi. The sequence continues at coordinate 27,493 of JAAXYW010000512.1, read as the reverse complement.
AAGAAGATTCCAAAGCTCATGAGGAAGCTATGCACAAACTTCGGCATAAATTTGACCAAGAGATTAATCAGCTGATGACCGAAATTGAAAATGTTAAGAGATCTAAAGCAGCGGTTGAAAAGGTTAAGTCTCATTTGGAGGCAGAAAATATTGACCTAGCAAATGAATTGAAATTAACTCTAAACACTAAACAAGATCTTGAAAAGAAGAAAAAACTCACAGAAACAAATTTTGCTGATATTTCTTCGAAATATGCCGATGTGGAAAAAACTCGTCTTGACCTGATGGAGAAATTAGTATCAGCCAATACAGACATAGAAATGTGTGCAGCTGAAATTGAAAAACTGGAAGCTACTAATAATCATCTATCGAAAACAAACTCAAATAACGAGGAAGTTATTGCTGGATTGAACGCAAAAATTGCTGAAGAATCGAACTTAAAGGCAAGTTACATAACAAAGATCAAGCAATTTGAGAATGACATTATCAATTTGCAAGACTCACTTGAGGAAGAAAGTATCAAATTGAGTACGGCAGAGAAGACAATTGCACAAAACGCGGTGGAGCTGAATAATTTAAGGAAGAAAGCAGATGAGGATAATGAAGTTATCAATAATTTTGAGCTAAGCATCAAGAAACACAAAACTGAAATCGAAGCACTTGTCACAGAGCGAAATGAACACGCGATAAACATGGATAAGTACGAAAAGAATAAGAAGAAACTTCAATCCGAATTAGATGATACATTGATTGAGCTGAACTCTTGCAAATCAAAAATTGTGGAACTAGAAAAGCGACAGCGTAACTTCGACAAAATATTAAGCGAGGAAAAAAACATCAATGACAAACTAACTGTTGAAAAGGACAACGCTGAGCGTGAAACAAGAGAAAAGGAAACCAAAATCATCAACTTGTACAAAATATTGGACGAGAGAGATTTACAGTTGAATGAGTTAGATCGGGTAAAACGAGGAATTCAATCTGAATTAGACGAGCTAGTTAATTCACAAGGTACTTACTTCGTCTTAACTTTCCTAACGATGGGTTATGTAATTAGTTTTTGTTTTGCTTAACCGTAGGTGTAGCTGATAAATCCCATCACGAGCTGGAGAAGTCTAAACGTTCATTGGAGTCCAAAATTCAAGAGCAAACTACACAAATAGAAGAGCTTGAAGATGAATTGCAGCTTACTGAAGATGCTAAGCTTCGGCTTGAGGTTAATTACCAAGCTCTTAAAACAAACTACGAGCGGGATCTACGCGACAAGGAGGAAATCATCGATGAGAAGAAGAAACTGTTGCTTAAACAGCTCAAAGAAGTAGAATTGGAACTAGAGGAAGAACGGAAACAGCGGACAGCGGCTGTACTGGCGAAGAAAAAAATTGAAAATGAATTTGAGCAACTGAGCACGGATATTGAGATGAATGCGAAATCAAAAGAAGAATTTCTCAAACAACTGAAGAAACTGCAAGCAGCTGGCAAGGAACTATCTCGTGAAAATGAGGAACTAAGATTATTTAAAGACGAAGCTGGTGGAGGCATAAAAGAACATGAAAAAAAGATTAAGCATTTAGAACAGGAATTAATCCATGTGCAGGTAATGTCATCACTTCAGTTTGTAGTTTTACATTTTATTAAGCCCGGAACGATCTTAAATTGAAATTTCTTGTATTCTGAAGGAGGACGCAGCTGCTGTTGAACGTCATCGGAAACAAGTGGAAATAGAGCGTGATGAATTGCTAGACGAAAAAAATAAGACGGCGATTCGAAATAATCTCATTATGGAAGAGAAACGCCGTCTTGAAAATAAAATAACAAATCTTGAAGAAGAGTTAGAAGAAGAAATGAACAACAGTGAATTGGTTGAAGAGAGGTTTAGGAAGGTGACAATGCAGTATGAGCAGTGCACCAGTGAACTGAATGCAGAAAAAGCCAACTTAGCTAAGCTGGACGGTGTTCGAAATAACATTGAGAAAACAAATAAGGTGCCCCAGATTTTCTGTTCCTTGAAACCTAGCCAAAGCTCAATTCATGAATTAAAACTTCATGTATATTTCCCATTTTAGGAGCTCCGTCAGAAATTAGCGGAGTTGGAGAATTCAACCAAAACCCGATCCAAGGCCACTGTTGCATCACTGGAAGTTAAAATTTCCCAACTTGAGGCACAACTTGAAAGCGAGGGAAAGGAGCGTTTAACTTTGCAGAAAACCGTGCGTCGAAATGATAAGAAATTAAAGGAGACTCTCTTGAGCTTGGAAGACGAGCGTCGATCAGTTGAGATCTACAAAGAGCAAACTGAGAATTCCAATACAAGAGTCAAACATTTGAAACGACAAATTGACGAGAGTGAAGAAGAAATCTCAAAGGAAAAATCGAGTAGGCGCAAACTCCAACGTGAGCTTGATGACTTGCAGGAGATGTATGAGATAACCTCCAGGGAACTTACTTTATACAAAAACAAAATGCGGTAAGTGATTTTACTGCTAATTCATTTTTTGCGTAATTTATTAGTTTTTACACGTATTCTGCACTTTTATACAATATACATTATAATTCAATTGGATTATTCAAATTTTTAGACGTCCTATGGGATCGTCTTCAAGTACGCCCAGAAGTCTGGCGTCAAAGAGAAATTCGGAGGATGTTGATTTTGATTATGACACGTCCAGCATCTGTTCAACCCCACCCGGGAGCACAAATCCCGACTAGACACTAGACTCCCGGTTTCACCATCAAATAGTCTCATGTAGCAATAACTGTGCCTTAATTCGGAAAATATTTCTTTTTAAAACGAAACGTTTAGGCTCAAAGATAGTAGTTACCGTTACTTACGTTTTTTTAGAAAAAGCTTTCAAACACAGGTTTTTTGTAAGAAATGCAAAGTAATTTCAATTTTTTCAAAATTATTACTTTTTAAACTACATTCCGGGAAATAACATTGACTAAAAACCATTCATGTTGTAATGATAAATTTTTATACGTTTGCAGCTAATGTAGGGCTACTTACAACTTAATAAATCCCTACTCGTATGTGCCAAATGTTTGCAGTTATGTTTTTCTAGATTAAGCTGAAAAATTTGATGATTCGGTTGACGAAGTTCAGTTTTCCATTTGTAGTATCGTGAAAATTGTGATTTTGATACTTTTCTTGAAATGAATCTTTAAGTACCAGGGCTTTAACATTTTGAATGGCTGAAGTAATTATAAATTTGACTGAATCTAGGTTTTAGAAGAATACAAAATTATTGATATAGGTATGAATGAACTGAAAGCAAACACTGGAGTAAGATTCACTTGTAAATTTTAATTTTGAAGCCTCTCTCTATACCAATTCATTTTGAAGAATCTAAGTCTAGTCATGCATTGTAATTTGAATAATGATCATTACATTCAGAAACTTTTCTCTCCAATCACGCCATGAACCTTACACTCTGTGTCCGACAGTATTGCGGATCAATTCGTATAAAAGTTGAACTTCTATTTATGAGATTGAGTCAGTCGTTTGATGCCCTAATCCTTGGCTTTGAGGATATTACCTGAGCCACTGAAGGGGATCAATACTTTCTTAGTGTCACGATTCTTCTTTACGGGTTTCCTGTAGTCTCGCCAAAACTTGAGGTTAAAAACATTACTGTACGTCTCGTAGTCTGGAGCTCCACGTCTGGCATTGATGGTCGGCATAGGAGTAGTAGTGCTCGGACTTTTTCCGTCAAGCCTAAACATAAAACAAAATTAGCTCATAAACTCATGTTATTATACAATTGGCTTATATTTACAATATACACAATTAACTTATGAAAGCGTAGAAACGGGAGGAAGAATGGTTAAATGTCTAACCTGTATCCAGTGCCAACAAAAGCAGTAAATGAACTGTCAGAAATATCAGAAATGACAGACTCGTCTGCTTCTTCTTCCTCCATTTTCTTCTTGGTGTTTTCAGGCTCCACGTAATCCGCAGGACGAGCAAAGTCAACCTATTCCAAATCCAAAAAATTAGGTATTGTCATTCATATTACCAATGAGGTGTATAGCAGTATAGTATTTCATTCCAAAGCGGACTATTTATTGAACTTACATCCATATCGCATTCAATTATGCTAACAGCATTCCCGGGCCGAGTTTCCAGTACTTTGAGTTCGTACAATTTATCGTTGTACTTGATTGCAATAATGTCACCGGTTGTAAGGCAAGCAAAACTTCGAAGGGCGTTTTCCAACATCGCTTTTGGGTTGGTAATATCTAAAAACTCTGTCGTTTGGGGCTCAAATTTTGAAAAACTTGCAACGGGAAGAATAGCTGTTTCAATTTGAACAATAGCACCCTCAGTCAACCCCAGATTCATCATCATCTGTACAAAAACAGTTGTCATTAGTTATAGTTTCTAGTTATAGAAAATCCGAATGCAAAATGGTTGGACTGGGGTAGGGTTGAAATATAAAAATACTATGAAATAAAAACCAATAATTAACACGTTTAATATAAATGCTGCTCACCCAATAAGGAATATAACATTTCCCTTCATCTGCAACAAACTCCAATACACCACAATGGGTGACACGTTCAGAGATTTGATTTGTGAGTTTGAACAACATTGGATAGACGACATTCAGTCTGGTCAAATGCTGCAAGGCAGACTGTGGTAGGATAACTGACAAGCACAAAATTCTTGGTATAGTTTTAGCTAGCCCAATGAACATGGAGTTTTAAATTTTAACATTTAACAGCTTTACTTTTTCCACCATTCTCAACTTCCGTACGTTCGCTATTTCCTGGAAGCATAGCTACTGGATAACATCTGTACGTTGCATTGTACGGACGAGTATTCTCCATGAACATACCGAACCCAAACTGAAATTTGAATTTGACAAAAACAAATTAATTAAGCGCTAAGCTTATAAGAATTCATAACATAGCTAAGAAAAAAATTATTATTGAAGATAAATTAAATGAATCATAATTTACCATGATAAAGCGGTACTGGTAACACACGTATTAAACAGAAAGAGTCTTATTGACGTGCACTTTTGACAGTCACGGTTCCTCGGAAGGCAAAAAACTTAAGTCGCGAACCCCTAAAAACTAAGGAGCAACAACGAGAGAGGTCGGGTTGGAATTTGTGATTTGGATTGCAACAATGCAAATGCAACAAATAAAATTGCAACTATGTGAACTAGTGAACTTGAAACCTGCTGCAGTTCAGAAGAGCAGACGACGACGACTGTTGATTTTTCCAACTGGCTGGCTCAATGTGAAAATTTTTGTTTCAAAAGTTAAAAGTCGCGCGTTTCATAAATTGCTACATCATCTTCCGCACGAAGTAGCCATAAGAAACATTGACAAATCAAATCAATCTGTTCCATTTTTACGTCATGGGTCATACAATGTGATTTTTAAGCCGAAGAAGCCCACTTAGTTGTAGAACTCCCACAATTTCTGTATTTTGGATTCTGAATCCAATGTAACTGTAAACTTGTTTCTTCGTGTAGATTAAAAAAGTAGAATTTAGATTATGACCCGTTCGTTGGGTCGCGTATCGCGTTTGAGTCCAACAAACTTCCTAATCGAAATCGAGTAGCATTTATTCTAAACAATATGTATCCGTATTTGTAAAAAAAAAATACAATGTTCCACTTTCAATTTACCATCTTCAAAAAATTATATGGTAAGACAGACATAAAATGTGGTATGAAACTAAACGCGCAACACTACTACAAATTAAAAGCAAGAGTTTATCTTCACATGCCTTTATTTATGGCATTTGCAATTGTAATTCGTGAATACAGATGCGTAAATCGGATGAAAGTCAATGCAAAAATAGCAGCTCAGCAGAACTCTGAGCACAAAAACTAAAATCATGATATAGCTTTGATTTGATTTGGTGTTGTGTTGTGAGACTAGGCTCTCGGTCAATTCTTTTGTTTCCAGAATCCAGACAAGACAGCTTTTCTAGATTTTCCACACGACAAATAAATAAATAAACACCATCATCATCTATAGGTAAGTCTCTTATTTAATCAAGACAACTCGGGCCTCTTTGCATCATTTTAAAACCATATGGTGGGATGATGATGACTTGCCATTAGCCATTCCGCATTTATGAATTATATTAATTTTTGGAAAGCGGGAGAAGAGGCATACAGGGATTGGAATTGGAATGGCCGGGTATTTTATTGGATTTGTAGGGTCGGATTCGGGTATTATTGAGTAGGAGAGGTTCGGGGGATATTTCTCTTTTGGTTCAAAGTTGTGATTCAGATAAGGAAGGGAAGACTGATTCATCGTACAGTGTCCGGGCAAGGAGCCCGCAAAATCCCACAACAGATGAGTGATTTGGAGGAGATGTGGACGGGATGTCAACCCTTTCCCCTGTCTCTCTCCCAGCCCTATCCCTCTTTCGGACGTCCCAAACTCAAATACACTAGACAGCATCTAGAATTTAGGGGAATTCATGTATTTTTGAACAGGAGCTTGAATTAAATCGGAATAAAAATACCAAAGATGATTCCACAATTATTATTAATCAACGTCACGCGACCAGCATAGCAGCTGCGACGGCGGCATCTCTTCCAATTTGTATAGTACATACCCGACGGCAGGTGAGTTGCCTATTGTCTACACCGGAATTCTTTCACCTTCTGTGTGTGAATAATCAGATAAAGGCAAGGGTAAATGTAATTCATTCATAGGCGAGCCGAGCTGCCGCGCTGTGAATGACTATTGTATGGCCAGAATTGTATCAGCATTTTTATGGCTAAATAAAATAATATGATTATTGAAGTTGCTGACATCTGATTGACTTGTGTGTTTCCAATTCCCACATTTAATCAAAACCTGTGCTGTTAGCTTTTTTATTTTAATTAATGATTAAAAAAATGTTTTTATTCATGATTCGTGCTATGCTCAAAATTACAGCAGTGATCAAATCAACCTTCTTCTGCATCTGACTACATTCTTTATTAACATGTGAAGAATATGTTGTCGGCTTATGGTCAAATTATAGAAGCACAATGGAACCTGACTTTGCATAGTGATTATTTGGGTGGATTGTTGTGTATGGACTATGGACGTGTGTGTGTGTGTGTGTGTGTGTGTGTGTGTGTGTGGCTGGTAAGATAAGTCAAGTGTGCACGTGTTGCCCATTATTGCTGTCAGTAGTAGAGCTGAGTCCACGTAATTACTTTCTTGGGTCAAGAAACTTGATTAATTGATTGAATGGCAATGCAACACCTCCAATTGTTATTTTCGAATTTGGTAATAAACACTCCAAATGAATTTGTGTCAACTAAATTTCCTGCACCTCAATTAATTGCTTGAATTTGGCAGCATGTCATAAGCTCTGCTCGAGTACGCTGCTATGCTGATGCGGTACAATCTCAGAATATATGCTATGCATATGAGAAAATCTACATTTCCTTCTTACGAAATATCAATTCTGTGAAAAAACTAACTATTTCTTAGAGGGCATAAATAAATTGAATGTACTTATTTGGATATCATTTATATACGCATGCAGTGCCTGAGGAAAGGTCAATGAGGAAAGAAGTGCTTGGGAAATTGGTTTTCTGAGGTTGAATTGGGTGGAGTGAGAGAAGCTTTTGCTGGCGTATGAACTCCAGGCAGGAAAAGACGCAAGAAATTTGAAACAGGTGGTAAGGTTGGAATTCATTCCTACTTTTCCTACTTCTCCCGCATCCTTCCTTCCCTTCCACACATTCCAATCCATTTCCAAATGGAATCTGCCACAATCCCCCCTTTCCCCTTCTTCATCCCCTTCCAAACTCCGAATTTCCCTCACCCTTTAAATCCAAACTTTCAAAATCCGGATCCCATTAACTCCGCATTCTATTCTGCACCATATTTTTCATGTTGTTGTGGCATGGGAACCTCGCGTGGATATGTAATGTAAATGAAATAAGTCAATGTAACAACAGCGCATGAATGAATGATTCAAGCTTATCAGCGATTTTTACTTGAAATACAAAAATGATGCTTCTATGGTATATTTATTTCAAAATTGTCATAGAAAAAACATCTTAACTTGTAAATAACGTTGGTTTGGTTGTATAAATTAATAGTGTGGATTTTATAACGCTGGTTTATCCATGCAAAGTATTGTCAAGGAAGTCGGGGCCTGACGCAAATGCGTAAAGAAGCATTGCAAGTTGCAAAGGCTCGACTGTCAATGTTCTTGCGGCGCCAGGAGCGCTTGACATGAAATTTCTGTAATTTGCTAATGCAATCTAGCAATCTTTAATATTAATTAGATAACTATGTTCTTTAGAACCTAGACTAAACCTTAACTTTGTAAGGAATCTCTGCAATTAACATAGCATACTTCTAGCTTATTGTGATAATTTTTGTAAATTTCCATACGCCATACATTATTGTATCCAACTCCAATTGATTGGCCGGTTTTTGGTAACCGAGATGGGCCCTTTTTCGGAGGAGGCCTTCAATTGTTTCCATACTCAAAAGAATATAGCAGAGCATGTGCGCCTGGATCTAACTCGGAGTTCAGGAGTAGGTTAGGTTTTGCCGCCGCAAAAGCGAGCGACACTTGGACTTCCTTCTGCAAGGATTGATTCCTGCCCGAACGATTTGGTGGCAAAGCAGTGGGATTTGAATCCTATTTCACGACTGCATGTCTTCTCAAAGCACATGTTATTTGCGATTTGAATTTAAGGCATCGCGAGCCAGTTAGACTTTTTGTTACAAAGTACAGTCAAATATAAAGTGGACTAAGGGAGCCCTCCCTAAAGGAGCATCACATATCATTCATTATGTTTGGACGAAGGCCCGAATTGGCTGCACCGCCGCAGGAGGTAAACACATTGTCAAATGAACTCACAACTGACTTCAAAATAGAGCATGACTTTGGCGTTAGTCACGATTTCGCAAGTCCCCCTTTTTAAATATTTCGAGCCAAATTGAAAAGGATTACAGAAAATACAGTTATGGCTCTTCTTCTGTCTTCCAATAGTAGTCTCCACCCAATCCCCGACCCGCATTTGGTGATAGTTCTGACTGCATTGTTAGCTCTCAACTCATTCAATTATGTACATTAGGATAAGTTGACAAAGAATTCATTGATGTTCTTTTTGCAGTACTACAATGAGAGTGAAGCTAAAAAATACACAGACAAGTGAGTTTCGCTTAATGATCGGGGTGTATTAAGTATAAATGAAATTAATTGGATCTACTTCGTATTCCAGTACGCGGATAATGGAGATTCAATCTGAAATGTCTGAGCGTGCATTGGAACTGCTTGACTTCCCTGATGATGAGCCCAGATTTATTTTAGACATTGGGTGCGGATCTGGACTCTCAACTAGTGTTCTGGAGGAGAGTGGGCATTTCTGGGTTGGGATGGACATTTCAGTTCATATGCTTGGTGAGTTGAAGGGTTATAATAATTTTAAAATAAAACAAGTAATTCTACATTTTAATTTAATTATGGTTGGTTATACAGATGTTGCTCGGACCCGGGTCAAAAATGGAACACTTGTGCTGAGTGATATGGGAGAAGGAATTCCATTTCGACATGGGGCATTTGATGCCGCCGTGAGCATCAGTGCTCTCCAGTGGCTGTGCAATGCTGACAAAACATCTCATAATCCGTCGAAGAGGCTCTACACTTTCTTCAGCACTCTCTACGCTGCACTGGTTTGTATATTTTAAGCTTAACGTCAGGTTTTCTTCAAATATAAATATTTCCACACAAACAAATGTAACGTTTTCTTGATTTTTAGGTTCAAGGTGGTAAAGCAGCTTTTCAATTCTACCCGGCGGATCAGCTACAAATCAATTTGATAACCTCTCAGGCTCGCCGTGCTGGTTTCAATGGTGGCCTTGTGATTGACTATCCCGAGTCCAGCAAGGCCAAAAAATATTTCTTATACTTGGTAGCCGGAGGGTCATCTAATGTCACAATGCCAGAGCCAATGACAAATGAGGCTGGTTCAAGCACAGTATCATATTCAGAACGAAACGAAGGGCGTCACAGGAAAGGGCGATCCAGTGTCAAAAATTCTAAAGAATGGATCATCAATAAGAAGGAACGACGTCGACGGCAAGGAAAGGAAACTAGGCCGGATACAAAATATACTGGGCGCAAACGCCCTGACAAATTCTAGTAACTTAGTTAGATATATAATAAACTAATTTGCCTAAACTCCGCTCATATTGTTGATTCAATAAATGCACTGGTAAGTTGATTTACAAGCTTAGTGGCATTCAGATTTCAGTAACTTCAGTATTTCTTTTATTTCATTACATTTTTTAAACATTTCTATTCCGTATACAGTATGTTTTTCCAATCCATTAAAGCGTATACAATCAGGCGACATAAAAAATATAAAATACACAGTCAGCATTAACAATTTTCGAACATGCATTCACAAATAGGCTACAAATCAGACACACCACACCATATCTTAGCACCATTGAAATTTGAGTTATCCAAATATACTAAAAATAAGGTATCAAAGTGTGTCTGAATGTATTAAACTGCAAGCGAAAGACGTTTCAGGTTGTTGGTCTAGAGCGATGAATCATTTTGCTCAGTTTGGTACAAGTGGCAAATCGTTCGGATATTCCAGTCACATTTTTGGGATTATAACGGCTATTTAAATACCATTGGGGGGATCATTAAATATCATTCGATGTCACTACTTAGACATCCATTAAATCTTCCTCTTCCTCCCCAGCGGCCTTCCCGGCTGCTTCACTTTGCTCAACTGCCATATTAACCGCTTGTAGAAGGGAGGAGCCCAATATTGGAGTCATCAGTGGGCCCGTTCTTGCCCTAATTATTTTCCGATGCATTGTAGCCGAGGTGATTAATTCACCATCAATCCCACCACGAAATGGAAGATTAAGCAGTGCGGCCGATTCAAAAAAGTTACTGGAACGAATTCCATCGGCTGTCCTCCTTCGAAGTTCCTCAGCTCTGCTTTCATAGCTTGAATAACCTCCCTTGGACGAACGACCTCCGTGCATAGGTTTCACTGGATTAACTTTTGAGATTGGAAGGTTTTTGGAAAATCCCATTCCACCTGGCCTTAACGTAACAGTAGTCTTACCACCAGTGCTGACATGGATAGCATTTAGAGGGTGATCATATCCACCTCCAGGGGGTGGTGTCGTTGTACCAGATACCCTAGCTTTAGCTGCTGCTTGTGCAAAACTAGTTCTGAAACCTTGACCTGGGATTGAGCTGGGTTTATTAGTGCTAAAGCTTGACGGATCCAGAGAGAGCGGCGAAATGGACATGCTAGGTTTGGAGCTGTTGCTGACGGAGAAACTGGTTTTCTTTGCAGAGCTTTGCGAGCCAGCTTTTCCAGAGGGACCTCCATAGGAAAATCCCAATTTTGCTGAATATTCCTGAGAGTTTTTCTTGGATGCTACGGACTTGGGCACAACACCTTTGGGTACGGTGAATACATCATCCCCAGATACGTAACTGCTTTTCTTTGACCCCGGCGCGGCTGGTTTGATAAAGGAATCCGTACCTTTGGATGAGCCCTTGCCTGCAGTTGACAAAATAAGAATTTTAGAAAAAAAGTAACAATAGAGAGTTTGAAATTGCTTTGAGGCTATTACCGCTTCCTTTCCGCATAGCTGTCGCAGCACCAATCGCATGTCTCGCTGTTGCTAGCGTTGGACTAATCATTGTCATGCTGCTACTGCTACTGCTTTTGGATATAATGGGTGGTATAATTGCAGCAATTGTTTTGGAAGAAGAATACGAGCCTTTGCTTGATGTGCCTAGTGAAGAGATAGACGATGGACTGGATACCTTGAATAGCGTGTGAGAAGAAAGTGGGCTATAATCCCTGTCTCTCTCTTTACTTTTCGGGCTCTTGGACAAGCTGGTGAAATATGGTTTTGTTACACTATATGCGGACGAACTTCGAAAGGCATCATTCGTTAGTAACCGTTTAGTTATTGGGTGGAGGGGCTCCCCTCTGTCTATTTTGTAAGGAGGGGACAGTGACATTTTGGATAAATGTGGAGGAGATATTGATGAGTGCTTCTTCTTATCTTTCTTTGATGATAGTTTGGGAGAACTTCGTTTGTCACTTCTAGAAGAAGTACTTGATTTTGACTTCGAAGACTTGTGAGACGAAGATGTTGAATACGAGGAAATAGATTCAGTCGATTTTTTAACTTTTTCTGTTGAATAGGAACTTTTAGATGCATTCTCCTTGCTAGCTTTCTTTGAAGTGGATTTGGGTGACAAACTCCTCTTGCTAGTTGAAGGAGATGAGTTCCGCTTTTTCTTTTCTTTGACCGGTGGAGGTGGAGAAACTCTTGGTTTGGACTCCGTATAGCCGGAATTTTTGCTAATTGTGGGGATTATAAATGGAGGCATTGTTGGCGAAGGTAAAATTGTTTTCGGCGACCTACTTCTCTCTTTGAAGTAGAACGGGAGGCTGCTAGCAGATTTCGTAGATTTGGTCGAACTAAACTCACTAAACTTAATTGAAATCGGTGTGGTAATTTTAGTTGGCTTTATGTAAACAGAAGATGGAAGCTTAGTTTTTGCTTTCGTTTCCACTCGCTTGGGAATTGGAGAGGATGATCTGTTAACCTTTTCTCTTGGCGGCGATTTTCGTTTTTCTGATAATAAATACGGTGGGGGAGACCGTCTTGCTTCTGAAGAAAGGAATGTAGAGCCCTTTTTAGTGACTGGCAATGGGGCTGAATCCCGTCTTTTTGTGGAGCGCGGAGGAGACAATTCTCGTTTCTTAATCTGAGGTGGCGATGTTGGTCTCTTTTTAGGCTTTGTTGGCGGAGGTGAGCTCTTCTCCAATTGAGGTAGGGAAGAGCTTTTCTTCACAGGTTCTGGAGAGTAACTTCTTTTTGATATGTAGGAAGGTGAAGTCTGCCGCTTAGATGTGTGCAGTGAAGAGGAGGAAGTCTTTTTCGACTCACGTGATGGCGACGATTTCCTCTTTGAAATATGTGGTTCGGACGATGAAGACGAAGTACTTTTCACTGAAATCGGTGATGTGTGCTTCTTTATCGGGGGTGGTGACGGAGACGATATTCTTTTTATTGAGTGCGAGGGCTGAGATTTCGGTTTTAAAGGGTAAACAGGAGAAATACTTCGCTTACTTCGACTGGCATCACGCTTGCGCTTTTCTTTGTCTTTTGTTTTCTCCTTAGTTCTTGAAGTGTGCAGCTTCATGTGGGTTTGAGCGGGTTTACCTTTTGGTGTGATAGTTAGAGGGGTTACAGAGGACACTATAGTTAATGATGGTATAGGCAACATTTTCTTTTCAGCTGTTGTGGCCAAGGGCTGGCTGACCTTCACACTGGTGTCGACCCGTGGGATTGAATGGGAAGAACTTTTCTTCAAGTGTTCCGTAATGGGAGCAACAGTAGCAACTTCTTTCTTTAATTTTACATCAAAACTCAGGGGCTTAAGTTTCTTTGTATGCTCCGCGTGAGGCTTTTCAGTTATAGCTGGAGTGTAGGAGAGTGAAATTCCAGAATCGCGGCTGCTCGGGCTGCTCTTGTCAACTCTTAATGTGGGTTTTTCTACTTTATCTGACACATTTTCCCGCACAGTAGAACTGGACAGTCCATTTGAAGCTTGAACTTTTGCAACTTTTGGTTGTTTTGAAATCAATTTTGTGGATGGTTTTAGAATAATCCTGGGAATAAGAGCTGGTGATGGTGGCTTTGTTTCAGGTTTCTTTAGGGTAACAATTGGAAGAGGGAGTGGCGGTGCTTGCAGAGGGACAGGAGTGCTCGGCAATAGGCATATTGGCGGATCCGGTTTTGCGTCGCGACTTTGATATTCCAACCGAATCTTGGACTCCTCCCCAACTTCCGATAAAATCACAGAGTTGTCAATTCCAATGTGAAGTTTGGCAAACTCCTTCAAAAATCCCATCATTTCTTCTCTAACTTTTTCCGGGCAGGATTCTGAAATTTGAAATTCAAATTACTAACTACGCCAGTCTTTCCTGTGCAGTGTGTGTAGAAAGGGCAGGAAAATACGACATGTAAACAATGTGTGTAATTTTAAATGTAAAATAACTTTATGCTATGGTAGACTATGAAAACAGGTATGGAAAACTGCAAAATTGCAATGCGTAACTTCCTCCTTATGTAGTAGGCATCTTACTATTGATACATTTTTCGCAACACTTAAACAGAAACATCGATTCAATTAAACGTTTCGGTTGATCATATTATTCAGGAGAAAAACGGCGAGTCAAGCTAACATGAATTGCTAATGTCTTTGAATTAAAATGAATTTAAAGTTACCTAGCCCAAATTCCATCATGTCGCCGGTCATATGAGAAATGTTAACAGTATCAGGTCCTTCCTTCTGCATGTATCGTATACATTCTCTCCGCATTGTAAACATCCAGCCATGGTGTAAAAGCCGATTTTGTAAAAGTTTCTTGAACCTTTAAATATTCCAACACGTTTAGATACATTAATAACCTACCCTTCGCTCTATCCAGGATCTGGAATCAGCACATATCCAACAAAACTGAAATATAAGTGAATTGATAATTTACAGATCTTACATAAGCATTTGCCCAGACTCAAGGAGTTTATCGTAAAGTAATCGCTTAACGTCATACACACTATTAATCTCGTCCTCGTCCTCCATTGTGGAAATCCTAGGTTTCCGCAGGGAATCCTTGTCAAGAAATCAGTCACTTAAAATTCTCCAACAATCGAAATAGTTGTAGGTCCAACAATAATAGTTGTATCCGCGGAAATAGGTATGCCGGTGATTCCTGGTAGTATCCGCCAGCGCAACAAACACATCAAAGATTTATCCTTGCAACTTATCAATGGAATAATACTGGATTTAGAGCTCCAACAAGGGAATTGCTTTCCAATAATATGACAGTTTCTTAGCTGTAACCATTTCGAAGTAATTTCTAGTGTGGTTAAGCCGTTAAGAATTTACAATTACCGCTTTGGAAACTACTGTAGTCCGAGGCCGTGCAAAACTTCACTAAACCTTCGCAAAAACCAAACAACAACCAGAATTATTTTAATATTTAAAACTTAAAGGAACACTATATATATTTGCTCTATTAGTTTGTTAGCTCACGTTTTGCATGACGAGTTTAGTGTGAGCAAGTGAGTGTTTGTATTATATTGCCCTGTTATACGGCACGGCAGACAGACGCCTATATTGAAAGGAGTATTTTTCCTCTGCGCCACAAGCCAGACTAAGGTTTTTTGGATCGACGCCGGGCAGGCGACGAGGCCGATGTGGAGAGGAAACCAAATTGTAGTAACAGAGCGGATTTATTTCTGATTTTCCTCAGGACAGAAATGTGATGTAACTGATTAACTGGGTTGGAAAAGGAATAATTGACATTTCAAATATTTGTGAAATTCATTCATTCATCTCTGAACGCAGTACTCTACTAGTTCGTTCCTAAGAATACATCCCCTTTTTTGTTCTACTTTGGTACATAAGGCCGCCACAAGGCAAAAATACTGGTTTTCTTCATATTGGGATACTAGACGGCTCTGTCATCCTTTTTATAGGACCTTGGCCGCTTGATACAAAATTGTCTGTGGTTTTTGTATGTAGTTAGTTGGTCCTTTGTTTCTGGGAATGACTGCTGCGGTAAAGCATGTAATGTGTGTGGAAGGGAATTGATTTTAATGCCGATTGGGTGGAACAAATGGTAATTGCAAATTTTAATTTCATGCGACGTGATTTGCGTAAATGATAATTTTTGTTAACTGCTCTTGTTTTTATCTGCCAAATGATTGGGTAATCTGCGTGCAATGTGAATTCAAAGCACTAAAATTATATGTGTATGTATGACATGGGCACGCTTTATTTCGTTTCATTCATGTAAGACGCAGGACGCAGGCGAGACATTACGCGCCGGGTAGGACGGGGAATGCGTACACCAACGCAACGGACTGTGGAATGGGGATAGAGGATTAGATTGTTCCTGGATGCGCTGTAAATATTAACAGCATTTGATTGTTTAATTTTGAAATTAACTATTATTTTCATCGCTTTTAAACACTATGGCTAGAAAAACAAGCAGCGCGGTCGGTGAGGTCAGGATATGATAAGATACCGTAAGATAATAATGAAAAGGGTTTCCGAGCTCTTTTAGGTCCATCCGATAATTGCCGCAAGAAGCTATTGAAACCAATTCGCGAAATAGTTACATTGGAATCTCGCTGTAAAAAAGGTCTCTTCGTGAAACATTTATAAAAATCATCAAACACATTTTATTACGTACGTGAGTAACTTAAATCGAACTATAAAACAGTTCCTTACTTCGTTTATAACAAAAGTTGTATCAAGTCAATCAGGTCAATTAATCCATAAATCTTAATTAACGTCCTCATCTAGGTTTGTGGTATTTGCGTGCAGGGATATGACGATGTGAAGCTGCCAAGCATATTAATTAATTGTTAGAGTCTGGATCGAACTTCTCCTCTATTCATATTGACTCTGACTAGACTTACTTAATACAGACTTTAATTCTAGTTTACAAATAATGAACACGGAAAGTCGTAACAACATGCAAAACGCACTTCTTAATTCTAAGGAAAAGAAGCTATCACTCGTTTCTGAACTAATTCATTATCTTACATTATCCACTTGGTCACTTAAGTTTTATTTTTTGTACACAACGCATCCATAACACGAGACAAAAGTTCAATATTTCATAAAAATCGAGAACAACACAATTAAAGTTCTAATAATTATTCAATTAACTGCAGTCAGCCTCGTTGTCCAGTTTAGAAAAATTAGACAGCACAAGATTAAGTATAGATTTAAGGTCTTCCATTACGAATGATGACGTCTGAAATTGGGGTTTTACAAATCGGACATCTTCCTCCATCTGGGGAAGTCCAGCACTCAAAGGCGCATTCGTGGCAAAGGCACATGTGACCGCACGGGTAAAATACATTATCCACTTGTCGGGATCCACAGGAAACACATTCGACTGACCAATTTTGCAAGTCAGGGAATGTTGAGCTGTAAATCGGGGATGAAGCTCGAGGAGTTTGTCCCTGTAATTAAACATGACACACATTAAGAATGCGTCACACATTTTATAATTTTAGAGAACTTAAGTGTTTACAATGAAACTCACGTCGGGTCTGGAGTGAGAAGGCTGAGCATTGTTGTTTTCTGTAACTCCGTAGTGTTTCTCAAAACTGTCCTCGCATTTATTGCGAGAAGAGGTTGGACTTTGGAGCGCTGATGAACTCAAGGGTCTGACATTTGCAGTTGGAGTAGGGCACTGTTGTTGCTGTTGAAAAATGCTGATACTACTACAAGTTGACTGGTAAGTTGGCTGATGATCGGCTGGAATGTTAAGCCTTGACGTACTGTTGAAGCTACAAGTGGCCTTAGGACTAGGGGAACAGGACGTCTGCGGCAGGGGCTGTCGTGGGCGCACGCTGTAATACACGCTGTTTGGAAGGTGGCGATGAGACTGAGATAATGGCTGTACTTTTTGTCGAAATCTCTGAGCATTTGGTTGACATTCTCCTTGACCCTCATCCGGACTTCGTAACGACAGTGAACTCATGGTAGGGACAACGGTCATTTCTATTTCCTCACGAATTCGTCCTGTGGAATCCGCCAAGCTCTTTCGGGAATTGTTCAAATGACCTCTGGGATCTGAAAGGAAAGAGTCAAAACTGTCTTTACATTTCTGCATCTAATTTTAAAAAACCACAAAAGTCAATCATGTAAACTCGTCAATTTACTCACCGACAAGTTCGATGGCTGTTGTTCTACCATAAACGTCGATCAAAGCCCAAAGTGGCCTACGAGTGTCAACGCCAGTCAAGAAAATCCCTTTTTCCTCTCCATTGACTCCATAGTGAACATTTCCAGCTGGGTTCAAGTAGTAGTACAGAATGACATCTCGTTTCACTTCATTGAATATAAGGTCCTTGCAGTTGTCTTTAAATGTTCCGGCCCAAAACCCGGCTTGAGACGTCAAATCTGAGTTGAAGGAAATGTTCAAAATTAATAAATGTAATATAATACATACATGGATAAAAAAATAAACCAAAAGAATCCCTTCTTCTTCATTAGTTGAAGACTTACTTGGAATTGAGTAAGGAGGAAGACTAGACGGAAGGGTTTTCGGGTCTTTGTTTGTAAAACCAAATCGGACAACTCCACTCCATTCATTACAAATGTCAAGAAACTTGAGGCAAATCTGAAAAAAGAAAAATGAAATTTTTATTAAAGCCAGTACTTAAGGAATACAAGTTGACTAAAATGGCTAAATATCGTCTTAATTGGCAATTATTTACAAAATATTTTCTGAAAAGAAACTCCGCCATTCCCACAGCATTAATTAAAAGGATCTGCGTATAAATCATCCGTTCTGGCAGGATCGTGTCTTAAGGATTACGCAAGCCTCACCACAATTCACTTCCAAGCAAAGCCATTCTCCTGTCCGTCTGGTTTCATGAAATGGTATAATTCCATTATCGAAATGCCAACTTCCGCTGGCAAATCACAATTCCCTTTGCATTAAGAGTTTTCTTTCCGGTTAAACTAGTTGAGTGGGCAGAAGACGGGAGTAAGGGAAACCAAGAGAGGCTCGCCTCAAGCCAGCCTCACCATCATTAAAAACTTTGTAATATTATTGCGGGGTGTACGGAGCAGATGGCCGAAGTACTCCGGATGCATTGTAATCCTGATCATTGCAAAGTAATCCTCGCTGGCCACAAGGAAAAGGCACAAGACAGTAACTTTAACTTTGTCTCTAATTCCCTGCCAACATTTACTTCAATATTTTAAAGAGGAGAAAAAACCGAGGGATTTCCCACCGTTTTATGAGATCCGTTGAATGGCTGGGAGTTACCTCAAACCCCTTCCACTACTCCCATATGCACCCATCCTCTGGGAAAACTAAAACTAATCCTTCAACACGGACACCTAAAGCCGTTCCAAGACTAAAAATTAGGAAATTAGTTTCTATTTATGTCCTACACCACTTGGAAATTCATAGACCGCTTTCCCTCGCCACTCCGTCCCAACGTCAGTCATGCTATGCCCTCCAAGTCCTCATTTTACTTATTTCACGCACATTTGGTTTTGAGGAGGATTTTAAAAAATGTGGGACGGATATGAAGTCAGTTGAAGAGACCTTTAAGCCCCTGGAGACCTTTCTTAAGGGCTTATGCCTACAGATTCCTCTAAAATCCCTTAGTCCTGACGAGTGTGAGATTCCCCGAGTCCTCGTAATTGTTCCGGACATTAATTAGTGAGGAGAGTCACGGGAGGACGGACGGCGGTTGGGACTGTCAGAAAGAAACTTTGTGTATTTTTCTGCACGACGTCCCTCCGAACCATTATATTTTTATTTGATGGACATGAAGTCATTTCAAGGAATGCCATCCTCATGCGTACCTGCCCAACGTCAAAGTTTTTAAGTTTCCGAGCACAATACAAAGTGCAGGGAGGACACTGGAGGAGTTTTAAACAATGAAGATTTGGGGTCCTCCTCGTTGGGATGGATGGGTGGATTGGATGGACCTTAAGACTGTGTCTTCGCATGAAGAATTATGGTTAAAAACGTTGAGTGCTCCTTAACAAGCTGAAGCCCTAAATGCCACGGTTCCTCCATCATCATCATTCACGAAAAGGAAGGCCTCCAAGGGAAAGATCTCCATCGGACGGAATCGCATCTCAGGCGTGCTTCAAGTCCAAACCACATAGCCCTCTGCCATCCGTCCCAAACAACAAAGGCAAAACTCTTGATGCATGACTGACTCAACCATGAAAATAATGATCACGTCGTCGTCGTCTTCGATGATATAAAATGGAATTCCAACCGGAGAACGCGCACCTCCTCGCCCCCCTCCCCCTCTCAATCCTTCTTGCCTGGAAATTGAAATTGAGCCGTAGAACCGTTTCTCATAATTTCACCGACTCAAAAAACCCACCATCGTCGTCGTATGGTTTTGAAAAAAAAATTAACTCCTTCACTTCTACTCACTCTACCCCTTCCATCCCATCCTCCTCAGAAGAACGTGTATGTAATGTGTGTAAATGGATGGTTCATGGAAGCGTGTGTAGCGACTGGAAGTAAGATCATTCATAAAATAAATATACATTGCATGAGGTGTGGAAATTCTCATCCGTGGGATCTTCGTCACAGGAAGTGAAGCCACGTTTTCCATCCCAGGAGCTTAAGAGGTTTTTTTATGGGAGGGAGGTCCGAATTTGGACATTTAAATTTTTGTCACTATGTGTGAAAATATCCTATTGTGGAGTCAGGTGCAAATCCAAACCTTGGATGCAATGAAACATGTTAGAATTTCAAGTACAGAATGCAACCTAACTTTGCATTCCATGCTTCCCTTTCTTTCCCCTTTTGTGAACTTGAAATCTAATTACGGAAGAATGAGATGATTGAAGAAAGTGATGATGTGGATGGACCTGAGTCAGTGGATCTTGGACAATGGGCTACGCGTCAATTAATTATCGGCTGTGGCGGCGGGAATGGCGACCGTGCATGGACGACGTTTGATTCACCGACGAATCAAATCCCAAGAGTTAGTTAACTGTGAGTTTTTGTTCCCTTACCTTTTCATTGAGTTTGATGGGGCGATCAGAGAAGGTAACGGCGTTACAGAAACTGGTCACACGTCGAGCTACAGTTCCTCCGTGTCGAATCTCAATGTTCTCACCGTGAACGGAGTGGAAGTGGAGTGGTGGTAGGTTGTTCGGTGCATTGTCACCTCCACGAGAGCCTGAAGCACACACACACACAAAAAAAATAAGAATCATCTCAAACTATAATTACCAATTACTACCCCAACAACTTTATATTCATGGAATGGGAAAACTTTGCATCAAATTCTTTCGACATTCAACAATTCAGTCCGTCATGGTCAGTGCAGTGGGGAAAGGAGCGAGCGTGCTTCCTTTTATTCTCCACTAATTAGTCCATTCTCGTCCTTGTTTCAAGATGAATTTTTAAATCGTTGTAATTTGTATCAGACTTGCTGTGGGGCAAGGGGACATCCATATTAATTCATACCCTATCTCCCGTGTCTTCCAATCTACATTTACCTCAGCAAATGAAATCCACTGAAACTGAAACTATGGAAGGGAAATCCAAGAATTAAAGACTAAGGGTCACGCAGTGCAGTACAATATGGGAAGTGAAATCCAATCCCAATCCACTAGAATCGATTAACCCATGCACTGCACTGGGATAAATGATTGAGCTGCTCAGATTCCAACAATTGTCCCATTGTTTTGAGAAGTGGAGCCAACAATTGCCAAACTGATGAAAGTGGGAGATACGGGAGAATGAATTGGAGGGGATCATTGGAAAGGGTGTGGACGACTCACGTGCGGCCCGAGCACAGCTGGGGCTTTGGCCAAGCGACACATTTTAACTCAACCGCATCATTGGATTTAATAAATTAAATCATTAGAAGCTGCTGCCCCCGCGTGACACGCGTCACCTTTCACCAACCCAACCCTTCCACCTTTCCCCATTCAGAGTTGATCCATATCTCACAAATCCATTCAAAAATGGACAAATTGAGACGTAGCATGCTTCCTAAGTTCCAAAGCAACGGATTGAGTGGACAGGAAATGATCTATAATCCAGCCAAAAACCGCCATGTTGGAAATTAAGAAGCCTCGGATAAACATCTTAGTTTTCTCACTGTTCCTCCAAAGATCCATGATTTCCAAGACATTTGAAATAGCCACGTACATATCCATCTGCCCTGAAAGGCCAAGGTCACCCACGTTTTCGTCTTACCTCAAAATCCGTTCCCCAAGAGGAGAATGGAAGGAAAGGTGGTAAAACCATAAAGCGTGGATGCCGGTGGTCTAATGTCTTAAGAGTTGAAAATAAAATAATCCCAGCCCATCACTTCCAATTCCATCTTCCACTGCTTCCCGAGCTCATGGAAGGTAAATCAGCGGCATGCATTAATCGCATAATGGTCTTGTGCGTCCATGCAACCAAATCCCACAGCATCCGGACTCCCGCACCCCAGAAGAAGTGCATGGGACCAGAACTATTTTCTGGAAGAAGAAAAAAACTTCCTCAGAGTTGGATGCATTTAAAAAATCCGAAACCTTGACGAATGCCGCAATCTGAGGCAGTTGAAAGTCAGAATCCCTGGATTCCATGCCATGGACTATGTAGGTCTGCGGCTCCACACATTGTAAGATAATTTACTGTACAAGATCATCCCGATGAATGTTAGGGAAAAAATGGAGGCTGTGGCCGTGCGTCGTCGTGGATTGTGATCCCAGCAGCCGAAGCAGGTACGCACCACGAAGTCCCATCATCCGTAACAACTTTGACTTCCACTAATTAGTGCCGTCACTTGCAAAATTGCAAGGATCCGCCCGGCTAATTAATGTTTAGTAGAGGCCACGTGCCGTCGTGTGCCCCTTCCCAAAACAGTCATTTAATTGTGATGTTTGGAAGCGGCGGCGGGTCGCGTGCCGTGGAAAACTGCATACCAACCCAATTTTAATCCACCTTTCAGTTCCTTGTCCAATTCCAACGGATCCAAAAAAAATCTCCCACATCCCCGAGTTCCCATGCTTCCCCCCAGGGGGGACCTTAAAAAATATTTTTATATAGTAGAGCCTTACGGAGTGTCATAATACATCGGATGCTATTTTAGTATTTCCTCCCCGAAGCCTGCCCCCATATGCCTGAAGCCGGATGGTCGCCAGGATTCTTTTACGGATGTGAAGGTTCCTTGTGTCATCCAAAGGGAAAAAGACAAGGACTGAGCGTGCCCTTAAGGTCCCCACAACCGGCCGGACTCAACTTCCTTTTCCTGTACCATCCAACAGCTCCTTTTCCCTTCCCGGGGAGGACTCCGCAATGGATTTTTATATTCTTAAATGCTTTATGGATTGAGGGTTTGGCTCTGGGAAAGTGCATACATAGTACATTGGGTTAGGACTCCATGCCCTCAACCCTCAAGGGGGAGCAGAGGACTGACTGACTGCCTGAGAAGGAGTTTAGCCCAGGAATGGAAAAAACAGAAGGAAAGGTGTGTTTTTTTCACCATGGATTCTTTTTTCTTGTAAGATTTCCACACTTGTTGCACCCGGACCGGATGCGCACGAAAAACTTGGTCGTGCTTCCAGCTACAAAACCTGGCCATGCATTAAGACAAACCAAGTCCTCATAAATTAAGGAGAATATCCCAGCCAACACAGCATAGCCACTGACTTCTCTCCCGAAGGAGGGAAGGGGGCTCAGTGGCCGTGGATTAAATAATAATAATAATAATAGTAGGACGAGTTGGATGGGGCATGGAATGCATCCGTACTTCTTTTTTAAGACGGAACTGCATCTCCTTCAGCCACAACCAGCCCAAGAACCGCATCTTCTCAAACCAACACCCTGCAAGATTTCAAGATTTCAATGGGGGAAGGTATGTGAGACGGCGTTATGCTCCGCTGCCTCTCCGCACACACACACACATCACATTTTTGAATTATGTCATTTACCTCCCTGAATTATTTGAAGGCTTAAACAAATTTAAGCTTAAAATGGGAATGACAAGGAGCGGAGGCTACCAAATTCCATTGTCATCTCCCTCCGAAACATTCCGCGGCCCTACAAAGGCCCAAACAATCTCCGCTCCTGTCCATGGCCAATGAACATGCAAATTCTTCAAACGAATGAAGTTCTGGTGGAAAATGGCGTAATTAAGAAGACATGCCAAGGAAATTATCTCCAACAATCCGTGGAGTCTTAAGGCCCAAGAACTGGGTTGGCCGCAGACAAATCCTCATTTAATTTCAATTGTGGCTCCTTACTCCGCCCTAATGTTTGCATTCCACACATCCATGAATACACACACACACAGGTGGGATTTCCATTACATGGCATGAGCAGCCCTAATTAGGGCCACTGTTTGAGTCAACTCAACTGAGGATCTGTTTATTTGGGCTAAATATTTAAGCGCCAGATTGAACCTCGTTCTGTGCAAATGGCAACGGCTCCAAAATCCTTTACGAACGAAGAACCATAACCAGTGAGTGGATTGGAATGTTAAATACAGTTAAGCACACGACGCACGTTAGGAAGGAGATCCAAATCACGTACGTCCAATGAATGAATTTAAGAATGGACTCATTGAAGAGAGACCAATAAATTCATTTGTTCTTGTCAGCCAAAATCAAATTAGAATATCCGTTCGTAGGCGGGGGTCGAGGGAAGGAACTCATTTGAAGGGGGAAACGGGTTAAACAAATAAAAGACTGGGTAGGATGGGAATGTATGGAGATGTGAAAGGCGATGATGTTCTTAAAATGAGAAAATCAGGGAGCCGAGGGAGTGCACACCTTTGGAAACAATAAAATCCTGGTGGCGGAGAAGTAAAGGTGGAGAACTTTTCAAGGAGTGATTTACAACTGAGTAAATCACAGGGATGGACATGGATGGATGTTTGTAAGGATCTCAGTGGGTGAGTTATGATGGGGCTAGCTGACTCCTGGCTCCTGACCCAATTCACCGGGTTAAAGGTAAAACTTCCATTGGAAGACACGTCCAAGACATGGAAATCCCACCAACTGTGCCCTGTGACTTACCTCCGTAAGGAAGGGCTCCTCAATTGGTCTTTAAGAAAGACAAATGAACCCGAGGAGGATTTTATGGACTAAATTATAACTTTGGACCTGGTCAAATAAATTCTTTGGGGGTTCGGTTTCAGGCGGGACTCGCTTTCGGCCTTGGGGCTGACTACTTGTTTGCCGGGATTTGAATGGGGCGGGCACCCAGGAGCCAGAGTAATTAAAATTTCTTCCAGGTGATTAATAACTGTCAGTTTTTAATTGCATGTTGCCCTCCAACTTAAAAATCCTCAAAACCTTTTGAATACAAAATGTTTTGTTATGGTAATTCTGGCAGAATGTGTATGTAAGACAAATCTAGTCGGGTCTGCGAAGAAATCTCAGCTATGAATCCCATTTTCATGCAAAGCTTGAACCCAAGCGTCCCAAATCAGAATCCATATACGAATTGTGATTGGTCTGGAGGGATGTCAAATTCACACTCGTACTACGGACTGTGTTGTCAATTCCGTAAAATTTGATGCAAAGTTTAATTGAAATTCAAGATTTTAAAAATACTCACCAATCCCGATTTTATTCTTGAGGCTCTTAAGGATCCGAATCCGTTTGAGCCACGGAGTAGATGTATTTTTCTCCGGACTCCCATTACTGCAGAATTCGTTCTGAAGGGGCTGGGGCTGACTCATAGGCCAAGGCCCATTGACCACGACGCCCATGGTCATTTGTTTACTCTCAAACGTGTTAATTGTGGCGGAAATTAAACTCCTTCCTCGGCAACAAAATTATTCTTCCCAGGGAAAGGGAATGATGGTTGAGAACTTCCTTCGGAATTAATCCAAGTTCGTCGTCAAAAAACACACAATCTTTTCCCGTCGCCAAATATTAACAAACTTCAATTTTTTGTGTGGATCTTTGTACAGTCCCGTCCGAGGAGGTAATTTTCCTTGGCACACCACTACTTTGAGGACACGGACTTGGACTGACTGACTGACGAAGGGGTCGTGGAAGAGGGCTTCTCAAAAAACCCAAAAGGAAGAAGCCCGAGATAGGCCTGTGATAAAAAACCGGATTTGTGTTCCTGTTCTGCTCCTTTGCTTTCGCTCGCTCCTTCCAATTTTCCCTTCAGTAGCAGCGTCTCTCCTTCGTTTGTTTCCGAGGGGAACCTCCGTTTGGAACTGTGAATGAAAAGGATCGTGGAGGCTGTAGTGAAGCTGGAAAGAAGAAGTTTTGGAGTTGGACAGATGTTTTTACATCCCCTGCCTGCCTTTTCCTTCCCCACCACTACCACCACCACCAAAAACCACCCAACCAATCTCCACAACCCCCCGAAACTTCCTTTCATTCCCTCATCGTCAGGGGACTTCACACCCGGGCATTACTATCTTGGGCTTACATATGGGGAGCCCTTTGGAGGCTAGCCCTTTACGCTTACGCTTACGCATCCACTATCCGAGAAAATTTATTTTAGCGTAGTCCAGGTGGTTCCCTGCACTGCACTACTGCCAAAAAAGGGGGATCCCAACAGCCGCCGTCCGCAGATGTCCAAATTCATGGATGGCAGACGGCACGCAGCCTGATTTCGTGACACACGACGCGCCGGAAGACGATACATACGGAATGGCATACCAGCACACAGGAGGCACACTCCTTGAACCAAAATCACAATCAAATTGGATGCCAGCCTTCAAGTCTGTGGATGGATGGATATAGGCAGTGTGTGAGGGATCTGGATTTAATTAAGGAGATGGGACAGGAAATACAGGGGAAATTAATTGTGAGGGTTAAGGAAGTGCATGCAAAGGGTGTTTCCTTTCTTCTGAACTCCAAGTACTGGCAGGAGTCTCTTACCGTGATTGGACTTAATTAAGTATTTATGAATTATGAATTTGTTTTTTAACTTTAGTAAGTTGAGCGGGGAGTAATTATGGGAGGAATGAAGTCAGTGCAAGCGGATGTGTAGTCATCATGCAATTCTTAAAATATTGGGATGAAGGGTGATTGCTAAGTAACCTTGTGTATTCTTGTGCAACTTGCGCCAAGTGCGCAGGAAAATGATTGCACAACTAGCCATGATTTAATAACAGAATTAAAATGTATGAATGAATGAATGAATGAATGATTGGCATAATGATTTTCCAGCCACGGATCATGAAAATTGCACGTCATTTTCTAGCGAATTGGTACACGGTTTGCCGAAGTGCACTAATATTGAATTTTAATATGAATTTAAAGAAATTCATCGCGAGACAAACATCCATTCAATTTAAATTCGTAGCTAGCTCACTTCGCAGAATGGTTTCCATTTGTCCCGTTGTTTCCCTTTAAAGTCCCCCCAGGTACAAGGGAAGTGTCTTTAAATCTTATCTTGGGTCCCACCATACGATCAGGGCTAAGGACTTCCTTTGCCTGCTGGATCTTTGGATTGGAAGGAAGCTGTGAAATCGGAGCCATGCCGGGCATGGAAGTTGTTTGTTGTGGTCCTAACCGGTAAGGGTGCCCTTAGCCCTTGAGGCTCCAAACGCGTGCCCTCTTCACAATGAGGCAGATTGTAAGGAGTTGGAAAACATGAAAGAAAAGACGGCGGCCAAGGAAAGGAACCAGGGGAAAGGAGCAAAGTCTCCTTCCAAAGGGCTCTCACATTGCATTGGATGGGCAAAAGAACTTGAAATCCTGGGATTGGTTGGAAGGAAGAGTGTCCTTTTTAGACGAGGTTTTAAAGGGACAGTTGGCACGGGCCCTTCTTGGATGGACGGTTGCCGTCTGCAAGAGGCAGTTGCTCCGTTGAAACCAGGTGTTCGTCGTCCTCTTTAAATCCTCACCGGCCTGGCACGCGCCTCGACCGAAAGATAAGCTCCGGCGGCCTCCTGCAACTCGCAGATACCATATGCCTACTCCGAAATATACAATACACAAATACATATATAT
>JAAXYW010000511.1:0-35587 GCA_036851895.1 Orthonychiurus folsomi | reverse complement strand
AGAGCGACGACTCTTGTCTTACGCTTTGTTTTTTGCTCAAGTCTTCATGGATGACCCTTCCTACAGTAGTTTTCGACACTTTTAATGTGTTGGCCATGTTTCTGTGGCTCGGCGGGATCTCTTTATTGGTCATCAAATCAACCTTGCGAATTATCTCACTTTCGCCTATTTTTCTGTCTTGGGTTATATTTGGGAAAGGAAGTCCAACCATCTTGTGGTTGCGAAGTTTTCCGATACAGTTGATTATGTTGAAGCCAGCTGTTTTGGAGATTTTGACCCCTGACCCCCTAATCTTTTCTACGATGGCTCTTTATGAGAGATTTCCTCTGGAAAAGTGTCGAACTAGGTTTTCAAATTCAAATGAATATTTCTTATTGATTTTGAAAACCGGTACGCGCGAAAAAATTTGGAGGCACTCTAAATCGCATTGACCTTCAAGGGTCCAAATTTCAAATTTCTAGCACGCATGGTTAAGGAACTACGCACGTCTTAAAGGTGGTCTTTATAGGCTGGCCCACCCTCTGTAATCCATAGGTAGTCCAGGGTAGCTTATAATATCCAAATCCACTGCGTATTTGTACTAATCCATTAGAAAACAAATACAACTTCCAGAAAATTCTGCCCGGTATATAAAGTAAGTGTCTTATTTGTGCTGATTGCTTGATATTAACTTTGATCTGAGTGGAATTATGTGGAATTAGAGGATACAGATACGTAATACTTGTCATTGGTTATGGAAAACGCAAATACCTTATTGGCTAAAATGAAAAAAATATGTAATAACTCGCCTACGTATTAGAGAATTTAAGTCAGCCAGTGACATTTCACCCAATTTGACATTCTATTAATATTTATTTAAGCCCAATCGATAAGTAAATACCTACCCTAATGTGAAGAACTGTTGTTAACCACCTGACAAATCACAATTTCATTATACAATGGAAACATTTGCACAAAATTCCAATTCCTCCACTGACGACGACGAGGACGCGACGCGAATGGAGCGTGTTGATGAGATTATTAATAACTTTTTTTTTCATTTCTACCGAACCAGTTAACCACCAGGGTAGATAAATTTATTAATCGAGAGATTAATACAAAAATACAAATAAACTTACATGCTAGACACTATATAATATGACATTACATATCACAACTGAATAAACACTAGGTTTAGAACACATGCTATCCAAATTATACCAAATAAAAATTAACCTACTAAAATAACCGCATGCATTTTTCAGCCATTGGTGTGGAGGGCACCACAACAAAAGAAGAGAAAGCAGAGTAATTAAATACTATAGTACTTAAATTCCGAATCTCGAAGGACTCTCGAAGGGGGTGAGGCTTTCCAAGATGCGTCAGGGTCGGGTTAATAACTGTATGACACCTGCTTAGTTTTAGTTCTAACTTTTCCAAGAATGACTGGCTCCCACACTGACACTTCATGCTACATGCATGGCAAGAAACGTAAAATACTCCAGAAATCTTTTCCCGTCACGTCGACCAGAGGCAGAAAAGTACACGATTGAGCTGTCAGCTCGGAAAACTTAAGGTCCAAATCCGTCATCACTGTCCAGATGTTTTTGCCCCCACGGTTCCTCAGTTTATCAAATAATTACATCCGACAGCATCAGGTCATGTAGGCAATGTGTTGTGCACGTTCAGCAATTCGGAAACATTCTTTGCCATCGCCCGCCACCTGCTTCTGCTTCTTTCTGGGAATTCATTCAAAGAACTAACTCAGGCATTTGTTTGTGTGGCATTATGGCTATGGCATGTGGGTGGATCGATTCTTTTCACCCAGAGAGAAAATTTCTCACTTTGTCCTCCTCAATGATCATTTTGTGAGGAAAGGATGAAGGATTCGACAAGACAAGGAAAGGGCATCCCATATGTTTGCGAGCGTGGGAATTGTCATTGTCACGTCACTGGGACTGTGGATGACAGCCGTGATTTTGAACAGGTTCGTCATACAGTGGTAAATACATGTATTCTTGTCAAACACTTCAACTTAATTTAGTTTTTTAAGGATTACTGGGAATGACGAAGAATGAGTTCAAAATGCCACATATTATTTGATAAAAGTACACATGAAATTTAGTTAAGCTTAACATGTTATGTCGTGTATGAGATTTTTTTTGCAAAATTTTCTAAAGACACAATTTTCTTGCTGAAATTGATCAAGGTCAGTCTAATCCCCCAAAATGATGAGTTTTGTCTCGGAGCCGCCAAAGGATTTAGAAGACATATGTTCATTTTATTTGACCTGGAGTAAGCTTTTGTCCCTTAAGGGATGAAATTATGAATACATTGTCTTAAGGAAACGAAAAGGAGCTTAAGTTGTTTAAGCCAAGTAAAGGAAAACCTCTTCTTCGGCAGCAAATGACTGAGGCAAGGCTGATTAATTATGCTTCTAGAACTTCTAAATGTTCTAATGAGTAATTCCTCCCAGTTCCACTTTAAACTTCTAATTGATTCAATTATGAGCCCTTTGAGTTTCCACTTTCACTTTCCGAGAATTTGGATATTTGTAATTCTGCTAATTAAGCGTTTGCATACAAACTGAAAACCTGGTCAAGGACAATCCGAAATGCGGGCAATTTCCGTAATTTTAATGGAATGTGAAAGTGATTAAAGTGAGGATAATTTGTGTGCTTAGCAACATTAATTTATAGCTGCGCGTCGTCTATTACATTGAAATTATTGCTAGGAAAAAGGCACAGCTGATATGGCGAGAAAAGGCACATACATTATGCAAGTGTAGTTCGGAGTGCAATATCCAAGCACTTAATTATAACTCAAGGGCAAAGGATAGGAGTTCGCAAAAAAGTTTCAGAGTAAAATATGCTCTCGCCTACAATAATTATGGTGNGGGCAAAGGATAGGAGTTCGCAAAAAAGTTTCAGAGTAAAATGCTCTCGTCTACAATAATTATGGTGTCAAAGGAAAGTGTAGGATTGCATTTTGAATAAAAGTAAGTTCCGCTCCGGGGGACAAAAGGTAAATAATTAGTCTCCAACCAAGCAAAACCCATTTAATTAGTGAAATGACAAGCGGGGACTCCTGGGTTTATTTGAAAAGCGGACTCCCCGGGAACTTACACCCTTTCATGTATATGCAAATTGAATTAATTTGAATTTTTACTTACTCCAACGGCACTTTCTAATCGGTCGTTGCACGTCGTTGCACAACGACGACGCGTTTCAGAATTGCAAAGGATTTTGAAATTGCTGATCTGTGACAGCAAGTATGCATATGACTTCAGGAGTTGGGTACAATGAATGGGGCTTTTGTTCCTCCCCTTTGCAATTTACTTTGCGAAAGGGAATTTCTGATAAAATTGGGAGTTGGTTCAACTCAAACTAACTGAAGGCAAATTTCGCAAACTTGTTGCGAAAACTTCAATGTGGAAATACAGCGGGCATTTATTGGAACTGAGGAAGCAGTAGAAACCCGCGAATATTTTGCAATATATTTACACATTTACAGCTTCAAATTTTGCTATAAGACTTGACTGGAAATGAATTTCCTTTGTTCTCACTTTTCCCCATTATCACAAAAGATAAGAAAACCACACGGCAAACAAGGATTAATTATTTAAATGGAGCAGTTGGCTCCTCCCAAGAGTCAGTGTTGTTTTGCTTCGACCTAAGAGTATCACATCTTGCTCTCAATTAATTAGGAATTCCATCCCAATCCTCACAAGAATTGCTTACTGCGCCGCGCCGCCCATTGACTCCTCAAATGGGATTGAGTTCCAGTTTACCCTAGTTTGGAGTTTGGAAACTCTTTTTGAGGTTTCACCTTCATTCACATAATGCAAAGCAATGTCGGTGGAATTTGGATCTCATTTTCCAAGAGAGTCTTCTGGGACCAGCGCACCAGTTTCAAGCGGACCAATCTCAACCTTTCTGGTTGTAGAATCCCTCCTCTGTATGAAATCCAAACTTTTAAAAGTGTAAAGTTGAATCTGAAAACTTTACTTACTTTACAAGTCGTAAACTTAAAACCAACATCCGTGTAATGTGAATCCCGGGAGATGTTCAAATTCTCCGTTTGAATTTCCCAAGGAACTCAGCTACCAACTTTAATTACTTTGATGGATTTAGTAATTTCAAAATGGAAATTGTCAGGTCAGAGTCATATCATAGCACACTGTGTGTAAAACTACAATTTGAAATAAAGCTATTTGCTATTCCGATAATTATTTTAAGATTTGGGTCGTAAAATCATCAGAATTTTTTGCACACCCGGGAAATACGAAATACAACGTCACTCGATGAAACGTCCATTTGTGCTGACAAAAAAATGTAATCCACATCCAATGGTCTGGGAGAAAAGTTGGAGGAGTCAGACCTCCACTTATTTTCACATCGGATCTTAATCTCCTTCTGGAAAAGTATTGATCACTTTCTTCCAAGATTTACACCCACACGTCTCCCCTGGGATTCTACGCCTATGCAATTTTCTGACTCAGAAAACACATTTGGGCTGCCCTATAATACCATATAGCCACCATGCCATGCACGATTGCACGAACAGCACAAGGCAATTGAATTGCAAAAGCGACTGCAAAATTATTCTTTCGTATTCGCACTTGAAAATTATTGACATGCATGCTTCTTTTTCTATTTTTATATGACTTTTTCTTTGATGTAACTTAAAGTATGTGCTTGTTTTGGTATTTTATTTTTATTTTTTAGTAAAAACAATTCCACCCAGGAAGACATTGTAATTTCTGGAGAGGGAATCATGTGAAGTGTGTGTGAGTATGGAATGTGTATGTACATTATTCAAGCAAATGAAAAGACGTGTTTTGGTAGAGTTCGGGAAATGGAATACAATTTCCAGAGTAGTCGAGTAGTGCTCAATATGATCCTTCGTTCTATTAGGGATGTCAGGCGTCAGGGTGTGAGGGTAAATGATGTGTGATTCCTGACGAGATTCGAGTGCCTTATTAAAGAAGAACGCGACTTTCATCACCAAATGGTTGCTGAATGTTTATGTGTTATGTCAATCGGGAAAAACTGCAGTTTTTCCACCCCGTTATCTTTGAAGTTTAGCATTTCTCTTTGTAATCATTGCATTCAGAGACTGTGTTTCTATTTCAATCTACGCAGTTCCATGAGGAGAAAACTTTAACACAAAACACTTTACAGTTTCAAAGTTTGTCTTCAACAATTTAATCCATGGCCTTGTTATGGCCGGTTGAGTAAAACCAAGCACAGTCAAAGTATATGTTAAGGTATTTTATTGTGACTGAATAATGAACTACAAAGTTTACTAAAATATTGTGGATTATGCAGCACTAGCACCTCAGATGTCAATATCAACATTAAAATTGGGCTAAATCCACACCACAAGCTTTGATTTAGTGTTTGTAAATGAGGGATTGAATAATAAACCTTGAAATTTACTGAATAAATTATAGATTTTTTAGTACAAGCACCTCAAATGTCAATGTTAATAGAAGAATTGGACTAAATTCACACTACGCGCTTTAAAACTACCATATGTAGAGTAGAGCTGATGGTATTCCCCATTGTATACATGGCATATGGCTTAATGCATGAGGCACATATGATCTGGAAATCCTTTGATGATTCTTTAGAATTCTGCGTTGGAGCCGCCAAATTCAACTCGACACGACAAGGGCTCCACAAACATCTGAAGCTGAAAACGCAGTGTACCCACACAATACACCAACCACGAATTGAATGAGGTCAAAACTCTCACCAAAACATGTGCTCGACTCCGAGTTGACTTCTGATTTTAAAGGGATGTCAATAAAATATTTATCACACCTCCAGAGTTCACGGCATGTTATGCTAATCAATTCCAAGACCATACAAGGATTTTACAAGGGACGACGACAATAAATATTTATGGCTGATACGTGGTAGGAATGAGGTGAGGAAACACGAAATATTTTATTGCACTTTGACTTTGAACAAAGTGGTGCGGACAGCGGACTACTACTTTTACAATTTTAATGTACACAACAAGCTATCAAGAAATTAAATAAGTATTTCGTAGTATCTGCTACGAAGTAGTATGCGGTGTAGATTTGAGTACAAATAAAGCATTTGTACATAAAAGGCGGTGGATTTTAAGATTTTTAAACTAAGATCATATTTCCAAGTAGAATATCTCCTTTTGTCTGCAAAATCAAAATTTGGCTTTGTTTTCATTGTCCGTGCATACATTATCCTTCGAGGGAACTGAAATTTTGATTTTGTCTCCAGTTTTGATTTTCTGCTTGTCAGCCGGATTTCTGTGTTGTTTAATTAATTAGTTCTGATACCCTACCTGCTTCACTTCTAATTCAATTTTATAATGTCATACCCAGGGTTGTTATTCATCCAGTAATTAATTTGGCCTACATTGAACAAGAGGTCTCCGCCTTTTCCTTCATCAGTTTCCACATGATTTACATTTCCATTCAAGGCGAAGCTTTGTCTACTTATTTCTGTCGGCAGCGATTCTTTTGTTGGGTATTCTAAAGAAAAAGAAAATGATTACAACGTGCATAATAAAATCAGAGCCGCGCGTTAGGAATTTTTGAAAAGCAATTATTGTTACCGTGTACCTTCTCCTACGAAGCCATGCCTTTCAGCGATAACAATGAGTAAGATGGCTAATCCGAAACAGTAGACCACCATGGTTGCAAATATTGCTATAAATTTATATTGCGTAATAATAATAGTTCTTTTTGAACATTTTCAATTGAAAACGACAATAAAGCGGCCCGACGTAGTGTGGATGTATAAGGAGGTTTTTTTTTGCAAGCGATTCAATTGCTCGTCCCTTTGAATAACTTCCTTGTTTGTGTTGAACGTCATGTTTAGTTTTTATTGTTAAAACGTGTTGATTTGGGTCAATACAGCTATTGCTGCTGAACACTTAACGGACTAAACCTAATAATAACTAACACTATACTATTAACCTTAATTCGGATCGTATGTACTAACTAGGCAAGATATAACACAGTTGAATTGTGTTATCCGAGAACATCAATAATTAATTAACCTAGTTTACCACACTTAAATTTTGAGGATGAATTCAGGCCAGGCTCACACGACGAATCTTAATCCGACGGCATGATTCCCATTTGTTGAAAGATTTCCATGAGCGAATATTCAAATACATGGAGAAAAAGGCTGCCCTTTACACTATGGAATTTAAAACATGATGGTTATTAACTGAGTTGGTTTTACCAAATGTATCTAGTACAGAATAAGCTTACTCAGGTGGTAAATATTCTCCCATGAATCGTCCAACCGGACATTTGCAATGACCATTCAAGAGCGCACCCCAATTCGGACAAGGGCACCCTCGAAATATTTCACCGGTGATTGATCTAGTGTAATAATCTGCTGCTTTCTTGTGACTGCACTTGGCTAACCAAAAACATTACATATTTTTGACAAAAATAATCATTTTCAAGATCAAAATTGTACACTTACATATGAGATTGCCAATCGCATGAATATCCTTACAAACGGGTTGATAAAGTCCACCATTTGGATAAAAATTTGCATGCCCACATTCGTTGCTTATCCCCAGTTGACCTTGTTTGAAATCCGCACCCATATTTGTATGGATTACATCAACAAATGCCGCATCTGTGCGATCTAATCGGATTTCCGGTTTTGTCCAATGGAATCCAGGACCAGCGGGATCCAATCCTTCAAGAAAAATCCAGTATAAAATTACAATGGCAACGGCGCTATATGTATTGTATTTATTGTATGAACCTGTAATACGTCTAATCAACTTTTGTCCTCCGCCATACTTTTGAACAAAGTTTCCCGCCACGCCGGCGACATGAGCACCCAAGCAATACCCAATCAAGTGAACATTGTCATACGAGGAAATTAAACCGCGATTTTTGAGTCTCACTAAAAACTCTCCCAGTCGAATTCCAACTTTGTAGGAATTCATTGCAGATTCAAAATAATTTGTATTATTTGCAAGAGATTCCCAATCCACAATAACAATATTTGCTGTACTGTTGGTTTCCAAATAAGCTGATTGGAACAATAATAGATTTTCAGATTCTAGAATTTTAGAATTGCGCCTATAGCAGTATTGTTAAGGTTGGGTTAGGTTAGTACCATCTTTTTGAGCTTGTGGCATTTTTGGATTTGACGCCTTTTGTTTGTATCCATGAATTAGAACCTTTATTTTTTCACTCGGTCGCCAAGTTGTAGTGGATAAAATTGTGCTGTGGGTTTTGTCAGATATAAATTCCTGTTTGTCGGGATTCCTAGAAATTTATGTAAATTAACTAAATCTTACTTTTCAGAAATCTTATTCTTAATCTTATTATGTACTAGTTGTATAATAAGTTTGCTTACGAGCGTGCTGTAAATAGGAGGAATTTAACCCCGTAATTTGCAGATTTGGGTTTCACCAAATCCAAGTGCTTCCTAAATGTTTTCGGCCATATTGGAAATTGCATATTGCTCTGCTTTTCACCTCGGACGCCTTGCAGCGATCGGGAGATAAGTTTCCAAGGAGGCAGTTTCTTTGGATTGGCGGTCAGCATTCCCGAATACGGATACTGGGATGTAGTCACCTGAACTCAGCAATTCATCCCGTGTTCTTCCTGTCTTTTTTTCATATAAGTCATCAGCGGCCGTAACCGTGATGAACATCAGCAATTCTGTAAAAACTAAATTATAAATTATAAGGACTATGATAAACTGTTAATTATTCTGATTAATTGAAACTAGCCAACCAGTAGCAATTTGTAGAATTGACAATATCTTTAACAGGGACCACATTCTTCAGCAATTATCAATTAACCTTAATAAGAAACAAACTGGGACTGAAAAGTGTGCAGATGTGAAAGTGTGATTTTGTCAGGTATGACTTATGAGCAGAACAGATAATTATTTATGATATGACGTCAACAGAATGCCATACCCTCCCATACACACTCTAATATGTCAAAGACAATTCTCTGGCACTTGACCAACAAAAATATTTAGATTTTGGTGGAGGAGTTGAGTGCAAGTACTTGGAATGTAAGTATCGGCTAAACAAATAAATTAGCAAAGTGGCCCGCCTGTACTGCACCAAGCAGGGGAATGTAATATTAATTTGCTAAATGCTTTAAGTAATTAGTTCAACTAAATTCCAATTGTGGCCATATTTAGCAGTTTACTTCAGAATTTCTCACTGAACAAACTTCTACAAGAATTGGCAATGGCTGTCCATAGTTTTTACACGTGTATAAAACCCTTACTTATAATTTGTTGTGCACTAGGGGTTTTGCCATGCTCCTCGGTTTTCCGCATTCAAAAACCCTTTAAATGGCGAAGTTTCCCTGTGTTGTATTCAATATTTTGCATGTCCGTTTTCATTTTTATTAATTTCAAGTGTAACCTCAAGTTTTTTTCAAAGCTATCCGCCACAGCAGAGGAAAATGTAACGGATCAAACCTCAGTAATGTGTTTTTTATTATTGCAAATATGGACAAAGTATATAATTTGTGCACTTTGCATTTTGAGTGGTCCAAGAATGGCCAAATTATTGACAGAAATATCTATAAATGGCAGGCGCCAGTATCATGTGAGCAGATGCAAAATTCTTCGTAATCCAAAATTAATTTTATGTTTGATTAGTGGAGTTGTTGGTATAGTTGGAGCCATTGATCTGAAAATGACTGCCGCGGGCATAAATAGCAGGTTTCTAAAATACCTTCTTCAAACTACTAATCAGTTCCGAGAATGTACAGCAGCTTATCTTTGGAATTCAAGATTCCTTTCTTACTATCCTTCCACCTTGAGTAACACATTATTAATTGCACTCATAGTCGTATTTACGACAGAGCTACGAAATGGCCTTTGTTCTATTAAATCCGACTGCCGTGAAATGTGCGACGATTTAGCAAGATTTGATTCTGTGTATTATTTGGGCCGAGAGGTGAAAATGTTAACGACGCTAAATAATTCGATGGAAAAAATAAAGTCATTGACCTTGGAACTTCGAAACTTGTACAAATTAAAACTCGTAATGGAACATGCATTCAGTCTCCCAATTTTTGGGTTTGTGTCAACCATTTTACTTCACTTGATTTTATTTTTTTACCTAATTGTCATCGTTTTTATGGAATCGAGTGGGATTTCCTTTGATGGGAAAATAAATCTCATACTCCCAATTTCACGTGGCTTTTTGTCCGTTCAGCGGTTGTTGGTTTTGGTTGAATGCGGCCAGCAATTGGAGACTGCCGTAAGTTGAAATACATACAATAAATTTATATATGCATAAATAATTAAAATTCCAAAAAATGTAATTTGTGGAAGGGGCGTGAACTACAAGACGAACTACTGATTGGAATAGTCATAAACAAATGGACGCCATACAGCCTTCGAAATGAGCTCGAACAATTGAAAAATTTAGCGAGTAAAATGGATTTTGGGATATCAGCGGCGCATTGTGTTAAACTAAACCGTCGCCTTTTATGTTCGGTAAGGTAATTTTGCCTTCAAATTAAACAATTCCTTAACTTGAAGTTGTAAATGTGCTCACAAAGGACAACTTGGTAAACAATTTATTGGTAACAAATTTTTATTTGCATGGGAGAAAAAATGTAATGTCGGAGGAATTGCGTGGTTGTCTGCTTGTTTTCATGTTCTCGCTGGCCTGCTTTCAATATGAATATTAACATACTGAGAGCATAACATTGACCAAAGAATATTGGATTTTGATTTTTGCAGATGATTGGGCCAACTATAACATTTGTGGTGGTTCTCGCACAATTCAGAATTGAGGCCTAGCTAGCTTAGATTAGTGAATAATCTCAATATACATAGATACAGCAGTCTCCTGCGTTGCCATATATCGATGTACTAGTGTCAAGTTAGCGTTGTAAAAATGTTTATTAAATAACTAGTTACATTTCTATTTAGCAGGGCTGTATATAGATTCCACTACAGAGTTGACTGACATGACTTTTATGTACTACACCTTTGCTAATTTGATAAGGCATCAAACTTGGTAGAATTGCTGATTTATTAACAATAAGCAATATCTTTAGACCTTTGACTCTACGAAAGAGCTTGCAGGTTTTGTGGTGCTTTGTGGTCCACTTGTTGATCTGCAGGTTTCCGGTTTACTTTTGCAGCAAAACCACTCAGAAACCATTAAAATAAATTGTTCACGAAATCGTTTCCCCAAAACGCAGTACACAATGATATTGACTGATGAATTCAGTACTATTGGGGCTGAAGCAATCAAGTCTATTGCGGCTGGCATGAAACCGTACTTACCCTTTCTTAACAACCATAATGTCACACAAAAGCGCAATAAATTTGTTGTATAAAATATGAGTACTATTGTGAGCAGCATTTTTGTTGGGGCAGATGAGTTTGGCGCGGCTTGCGCTCCGATATCTTGGCGCCCAGCTTTGTGAAGCTACATATTTAGAAAACCATAATAATCAAACCGCCTGAAAAATACATACATTCTAGTAATCTTCTATTTTAATTGTTTTCTTAGCGTTATCCAAATTAACAAATTAAACAGTCCGATGACGATGAAAGGAATGGCATAGATTATGATAGACCATGTGGTCGATGTGTAGTACTTGTTGTAAAAGTTGCTAGTATATGAATTGGCGTGGTAATTTTCAGTCATGTAGTTGACCAAGTTGATGATCCCTTGGTACCAAGTGCGGATATTGGCAACTACAGACAAAATGCATACGACAGCAATCGTAATCCGTGTCTTCTTAATTGTTAACATACTTCTGGCATGTAATGGCGACATATCTTTCCAGTGTAATTAAAACAGTTAAGTATACAGATCCAAAATAGCCTGAAAAACTAACTTGAATCCGTTACTTTGTATTATTTTGCCTTAAATTTATATTACCCGTTTTATTTAGTGGTATATTAAAATCAAAGAAATAGCCGCTGCTGTATATGCTTCCTCCATCTCCTTCCCCATCTTTGCAATATATTGAAATCCCAAATGAAACAGAAAGGCCAACAATATAGTAAGATCGTAAACGAATAATGCCGTGAGGATGTAATTTGGTGAGCATTTCATTTGCTTCCGGAGAAGCACCGCAATGTTCAGAATGTTTCCTAAAACACCAAAGGCACTCACTACTGCGGAACAAAGCACCGAGTAAAGCAACATGTTTTCTGTCGAAAACCATGCCATCTTGACCAGCAAAAGACACAAGAAATAGTAATTGCAAATAATTATTTTTGAAAATATCAATAAAAACTAGGATATCTTGGCTGGCAAATTCAAGAAATTATTACAAAATTGAAGATGTAAAAAAGCACACTTTGCAGTTGGCTGGCCTTCTTGGAAAGAACTGGTAGAAGTTATGTTCTAGTCGTGTTGGCCTTTGTTGATTAAATAATTAAAGTTTTAGCAAGGAATTGATTTCATGACATCACTGCCAGAATTCAAGCCATGGTTGCGGTGTTCATAAATCTTGCGGTCAACTAATTCCAATAGCTTATTTGGCCTGAACATAAAACTAGAGTACATCTTGGTCATCCGCCAACAATTGGTAAACTGCATGCAAGTTTTCAAGCTGTTTATCATAACTTGCCGGACTCTATTTTACTTACTAATACTACTGATTTCAATTTTAATTAGTTAACCACAATAGTTTTAATATTAAGGCAATCTTGCAAATTCATCTTCTTGGCAGGTGAAGAAACGGAGGAGTTAAATACAAGCGTACACACAAGGCTTAAGGTCTGCGAGTTATAAAATATTTAAAATTCTAACAATTCTAAAAACAAAAACACTTTTAAGTTTAGTTTATTGCTCTTGCATATTCAGCACTTCTAAAGGTTCGCTGCTATTCACGGCAGATTTGTGGTCAGTTATAGTTATTCTTATTTACACGCTAACACATGCACTGCACATTTGACTTCATATCACACGTTTGAAAGCGTGCACTTTTATAACTGAATTAATCATCATCCCAGCACAGCACAACCGCTTAACTGTCAGAGTGTCAGAGCATACTTCAAGTTCGTGGAAATTATATAATGCCTGTAGTGCTTAATGTAGTTGCATAATATTAAAATACACATAGTACTACTTTAATTGTATCAAAAAACTAGTACACACCTGTAAGGATCAAATGCTATTAACGGATTCATTCACCCCAAGTTGAAAATAAGTTGTTTGTAGTATTCAAAAACCTATACAGAAAATGGCCGATTTGGTAGAAGGAGACTGGAAAAACTTTACTTTTAAAATGGCCCAACCAAAGGACTACCCAAAGATATTGGAACATTTACGAAATCATTTTTATTTCGA
Organism: Orthonychiurus folsomi; assembly: GCA_036851895.1. Classification (NCBI taxonomy): domain Eukaryota; kingdom Metazoa; phylum Arthropoda; class Collembola; order Poduromorpha; family Onychiuridae; genus Orthonychiurus; species Orthonychiurus folsomi. Next base: position 22,282 of record JAAXYW010000511.1, on the reverse strand, counting down.
TGAACCACAAAACAGGCAAATGGGTCAAAGTGCCGAAAAAGTAGCAGACATGGATTTTGTTGGGGTAGAATACATGAAACAAGGGCTAAGTTTCTTCGCATATGACAGGAATTGCAACAATAAGGTGAGTGAGTGCCTTCAACAATAATTGATATGGTTTCAAATTTATTCAATGTAGTTAATTTCCCCTGTTTTTGTTAACTTTACATTCTTTAAATTTCAGATAGTCGCAGTTTGTGTAACAGGGATACATCGAAAAGAAGATGGATCAGGACTACTTCTAAAAGCAAAATCCCTGGAAGTTCGAAATTTGTTGCTGAATACGAAGACATTGGCTGAGGAAGCAAATACTTTGAAAAAGTTGGGTGTTGACCACTACGGAGATTTCTTGTTTATGTCTGTGGATTCTGCGTACCGCGGTCAAGGTTAAGCAACTGAAATGTACAAGAGATCTTTCAAGCTGCTTCAATCAATGGGGGTTCCAGCCGCGGAAAGCTTATTCTCAAGTCCTCACAGTCAACACATTGTGAGGAAGCTAGGATTTGTAAAATTGGCTAGAAAGTATCTAAAGGACTACAAAGACATCAATGGGGATGTATTATTTCCGAACGCAGGTGAAGATGAGGTGGCTATTGTTATGGCTATTAAATTTTGATAGTTTGACACTGCGTACAAGCTAAACACAAATTTTAAAAATTCGTATATATTTGATTTCTATACTTACTGCGGCACAGTCTGTCTGCTGTATTGTGTGAGATATCCTTCGATTACATAAAATATGATTGTTAATGTTTGATTTTGATAGGACTTTAGGAATCAAATCAATTAATTTCATCACTGATTGAGGTGTTTTTATAATAATTATATATATATTATAATTATTATGGTTGTACTGATTGCTCAAGCGTTACTGAAGCGTAAGTTGATATGTAATAATATCTCCGTTTGATGATTGCTGTTAGGGTGAATAATTAAGTTGGTACGGGGTTTAAGTTTGAGTTGCTTTGCAAGTGTACTTGCAAATCTGGTTTTTATATCGGCGAACAGATTGGAACATTCCTAATTTCAGTAAATTCAGCATAATGTTTTTATTTCTAAATATTCTTCATTTACCACGGCATGCTAAGCTGTCAAACATATTTGTGCTCCCGAGTCCCGACCGGGCTTACATTTGCGTGAGTGAATAGTACAGAAATTGCACATAATATGGTACACGGACTAAAGTGGATTGTTTGCGTGCCTGCCTGTCTGTGTGTCTTCTATCTCCTCCGAAACAAGTGAACCGACCTCTGAATGATAGCTTAAAATGTTCAGGGGGTCAGCGGGGTTTGGAAAGATATGGTCACAAGTTGACCTGACATTTGACCTCTGTGTTAAGTGAGTGACCTTAGCTAAAATGGAAGAGAAGCGTGGCATGAACCTAATGCAAAAGGCATAAAGCAATACACTACTGGTGAATGTTTTCGAGTAATTGATGATTTCCTTTACACTTACAAAGTGCAATGCTTATCGTATTAAGTGGGAATAAAAAACAATAATGAGGCAAAAAAAATTTTTTGAAACAATGCTTCTCAAATCCGAAACCATTGAATCCTGATATTCTGGCTTAAAGTAACGATTTGCTTGATTGACATAACGGCTTCTTAGGAGGGCGTCGGTGCTCAAAATAAATACATAGATATGCTTTGTTTAAGTCATGTACAGGACTCTGCTGTAGCAGATATTAGAGTGATAGAATTGCTAAATTTCGCATTATCCATTTTCAGATTGGTTTGACTTTGGCTTGCCCATGAGCTGGGTGCATGTCTTTGATTTCCGAACCTGACCTCTACATTACAGTTTACATTTCATCTTGATAGGTTGAGTTTAAAATAATTCGCTCTGCTTGCTTCTATTTTTTATTTGTACGGTAGTATAAAGTATACTCTAGATTTCCTTTTTGTTTAAAACTTGTGGTACAAGTGCTCAACTCTGAATCTGCATTGCATTCCGACCTTTACATTTCACCACAAATTAACAGCCCGTAATAATTATAATGGCAGATTCTGATGATCACGCAGGTAAATTTCCAATTTTCAACCTTTAAGCGCTGTATATTTCTAGTTAAAGGAATCTAAAAACGTCCACATAAATGAACTTAACATTAAATTGCAGCATTTCAGACTAGCATGTTCTTGATTTAGATTTGCCAAGAGGTGGTCTGCGGCTCTTTTTCTTTGTTTGGATGCGGAGAAAGATTTTTTCTGTTGTATTCTGCGTGTCGGTTCTTCTGGCTACTGCTATAACCGTGTCAGTGCTGGCTGCCCAATCAAGTAAGTTTCAAAATCAATACCCACTGCACTGCAACTGCTACTGAAACTATTGTATGTATTGAAGAATCATCTGATGTTGTATTTCCAACTACAAAATCACCTATCTTGATAAGATCCACATTGTCGCCACCTACTCCCTCGACCAATGCCACAATTACCGCTACTACGATGCCAATTACCACTACTGCCACGCTAAATACCAATACTATCGTGTCAAGTACCACTACTGCCACGCTAAATACCAATACTATCATGCCAAATGCTACTACTGTCACGCCTAATATCAATGCCACCATGCTGAATACTACTGCTATCGAGCCTAGTGCGACTACTGCATTTTATAGTGACAAATAAGGTAAGCTTCCACGTATTGTTGAATGTACTAGAATTGGTTAAGTTAACTATTAATTCTTGAAATTTTCTTCTTCCTCTTCTTCCAGATTTGGGCATTGACGACGAATTAATATGATTCAAGGTTGATGCAATGGATATGAATTTTATGAAATTGCATGCATTTGGTGCTACAAAACAGACTCAGCTTATTGTGATATAATTTTGAAATTTACTTAACTAAATAAATTTGAAGAAACTTGATTCGGCCATTGTGCTGCATTCTTGATTGTGCTGCAGGCCTACATATATATATATATATAATATGTATATATATTTGAAGAATGCACTAAACCAAGGAATTGATTATGCTAATTATTTGTTGCTCGCATTTCATATCTAAACAAGTAGATGAAGAAATGAATCATGGTCAGACCAGAGAAAGGCTTAAAGTGATTATATTTATTAACACAAATTGATATTACATACGTTGAGTTCATAGAATATACAATAACTAACCTGACCTTTGACCTATGAGTAAGGGCATTGGCTTTGGTTAAAATGGAAGAGATGGCATGTGTCACGTCATTCTTCTCAGCTAGTTCTGCTGAGAAATTTTCTTGTGGTCACAAGTTTACCTTACCTTTAACCTTTGAGTTCAGTTATGACATTGACCTTAGTGAAAATGGAAGAGAAACGTTCTATGCATGTGACGTGTGATTCTTCTCAGGAAGTTATGCTGAGAAATTTTCTGGTCACAGGTTGACTTGACCTTTAACCTCTGAGTTAGGGCATTGACCTTAGTTACAATAAAAGAGAAGAGTAGCCAATAGGTTGTCATATGTCATTTTGGCAATGATTGACCATAGCAGCTCTACATGCCAAGAACACGATAAGAGTCGTCGCGCTTGAGCAAGACACGAGTCTTTTAGTTACAATGAAAGAGAAGAGTAGCCAATAGGTTGTCATATGTCATTTTGGCAATGATTGACCATAGCAGCTCTACATGCCAAGAACACGATAAGAGTCGTCGCGCTTGAGCAAGACACGAGTCTTCTCATTTGCGTCTAGAAAAATTCTTTTCGTGTGCCTATTTTAGAGGTTAGTTCTGCAAAGATTTTAACAATGATAAACAATATAACTGTTATTGTGTGATTCTTAAAAACCCAAGTTCTTGAGTCACCAGTTTTGATTTCTAATTTGACCAATCTTTTAATTATGGGTAAATTGTTATATTTATACGTCTGACCCAAAGCATGTGTTAAGACAGTTTAAGCCAGGTTGAGAGTCGTGCCGACGCGACGGCTCCGCCGAGTGCTACAGTATTTACATATCACACGTAAAGCAAAACTAGATTTTACACTTTCTGTATCCACTCATCACGACGCGGCGACAGTGTGGAGTGGATGATGTCATAGTGGAATTTTTATCTCATGTGCTCTGTGGGACTTTATGTAATGCATACAATGTGGAATGGAGTTACATAATATTGGAATAGCAATGTGGTGTTAATCTAACATTAGACATAAAATAACCTCGTTTAGATCAGTGTTGTTGACAGATTGACAATCTAAGTTTAAAAGAAACTGTTGTGTGCATTTAAAATCTGTAAAAGATGTCCGAGTTGGTTGAAGGAGATTGGAAAAACTTTACGTTTAAAATGGCCCATCCCGAAGACTTCCCAAAGATATTGGAGCATTTACAAAATCATTTCTACAGGGATGAGCCCCAAAACAGGCAAATGGGTCAAAGTCCAGAAAAAATAGCGGACCATGATTTTCTTGGGGTTGAATACATGAAACTAGGGCTAAGTTTCTTCGCATATGACAGGAATGACAACAATAAGGTGAGTATCTTATTTAAAATTAGTACTATTTCAAATGTAACATGTGGAGTGGGACGGAAAGAGGGATTGTATGGAAGGCAATGAGAGTGTGTCCAGATCTGCTGGTAGGAAGTCCTGGATGAAGCCTACATTTTGGTCCCTTTCCGCTCACACATACACATGTATTACTTCAAAGTATTAAATCATTTTCGTTTTTTTTATTTCTAAATATTCTAAAACTTTAATGCAGAGTCGAATTATTCAATTTTGTATAAATTTTAGATAGCCGGAGTCCGTGTGACCGGGGTACATCGAAAACAAGATGGATCCGAGCTATTCCAGAAAATGAAATCCCGGGAATGTCAGAATTTGCTGCTAAATATTAGCACATTATTGGAAGAAGCAAATACATTTGAAAAGTTGGACATTGACCACTACGGTGATTTTTTGTTCACGTCTGTTGATCCTGTTTACCGAGGTCAAGGTTTAGCTACTGAAATGTACAAGAGATCTTTCAAATTACTTCAGTCAAAAGGGATTCCAGCGGCACAAAGTATATTCTCCAGCCCGTACAGCCAGCACATTGTTAGGAAGCTTGGATTTGTGGAATTGGCAAGGAAATATCTAGCAGACTACAAGGACATAAACGGAGATGTACTATTTCCAAACGTAGGTGAAGATGAGGTGGCTATTGTTATGGCTATTAAATTTGAGACACAAAATTGAGTAAAAAGTAAACCACTACTATATGTGCATAAATTTGTATTTAGTATGTTGAAAAATTGTGTGCAATATTTTCTTGAAGAGCTTGTTCTTAATGATCTTAATATTAAAGTTTATCTAATGGCATTAAGATTTTTGAAGTTCCTCTGATTGCAAAAAAAAGTCTACTCTTTTGCGGCAATCAATTGCTAGCCGATTACAAATTGACCTTGGCTACGCTAAAAAGGCCAATAACACGTGAGTTTAACAACCTTTACGTTTCAGTTTAAAAAACTATCAGAACTCCTATTCAAATGTAATTTGATTACAAGTAGACTGTTGTTGGTCTGAATCACGTTTCGAAAACGTGAAAAGTGAGGCTTAAGTTCGTTGGTAAACAAACAATAACTAAAGGGAAACCAATCATCATGTGCATAAAAATTTGTCTATGGCTTCCAGTCTTGTGGGTTGAGAAAATGGAAAAACTTTGTAACATCAACTCCACGAGTAATTTTGATGATCAAGTGCACTGGGGGATATCCCAAGTTCTGAAGGGCAATGGCATTATGCCCACATGAACTCAAATTAATGGGATTCTAATCTATTCCTTCACTTTCTCATGCATTCAAACTTTTAGTTCTAAAACTTAGAGTCTGGAAATAGTCACAGGATTCACAAAAGGAAAAATGAGGATTCAGCCCCCATGTTTTAAACTCTCTTTCGCAACACTTTAAAAATCCCTTGAAATGAGAAAAATAATGAAGTCTTGTATAAGTCTGCATGGTATGGCTTCCCCCACAAATTCTATGCGAATCATTCGTCACGTCACGACACGTCCTGCTGATTTTTGCAGTTTCCAGGTTTTGCAAAAATTGTACGTCAGTCATTAAAACCCTTCTTGTAACTATAACACGTGCCACATTCTCCAAACCCCGTTTTGATGTATTCACAATATCTTCACAGCATCTTCACAGCATCAGATACAAAGTTACATCATGTTTTTTCCATATGATCATTTTTAGAACATTTCCGTATTATTCGTGAGGCATGGATTTTGACACCCTGTCCATGTGAATGTTACCGTACGCATCTGGATCTCATGATAATGTTCCGTTTCCGTAGTCTATGGTATGTAATTTTCGCAGTTTCCACAAATGAGTTTCGACAAAAATAAGACCCGCTATTGTGTTATTTCTTTCATTTTTCTGTCGGCTATAACAAGTTGACCTTTCTTGACCTCTAATTCTGGCTTAGTATATCATACGAGATCCTAACTTTGCAAAAAGGAAGTCAAAATCACAATTTTATTATGACATCCGTCGTCGTTCCTCATAACAGGGTGGAATTCTGCAAATCCGTGGAATGGAAAAAGGTATCTTTGCCTGTAGCCATTATCTCATCCGGGCACCTTACCAAAGTAAGCGAAATTCTACCAAAGACAAATAAACGTGACTCCTTTACGACGTTCGTCCTATGGCGGACTGCAAAAAGAAATCTTACCTGGTCTACTTATACTCCTTCAGTTTGTAAACGCGATAAAATCCCTAGCCCTGCTCCGCCTCTCACACATGCCGAATATCCAGACGCAGGAAAACACGCACTAAACACACTCGTAAATGTGCGTGTGGGTTTGTAAGTAAACATGGGCGACGGGTTTAAGTGTACCTTTCAAATTAGCCGCGTGAAACATCTAACCCATTTCTATTTTCTACGCAGCACGTAGACGTAAGCGCACACGCACTACGTATATATGCAGAGGCACATACATAATGACGCAATACGAAAACATACAGATATTCGTAAAAATAATTGAATTCAAAAAGCAAAGGAAAAGGTCAACGAGCTCAATCCAAATCCAATTTGAGCAAGGGAATCAAATTCATGGGCGTTTTCATATTAAATCTAGATTTTTATTCATCCTTAAGTGGCCAGCGGATACTTCCACATTTCAATCAGTCCAGGTAATCTACGTACGTAAGCCTACGCTCTTCAAATCTCAGTCTCGAGAATTTTTTGTTGAAGTATCAAATTTCCGGCCAGCAAAAAGGGAAGGAAAATGTGATACGCCGTCCTACGATCCGTCTTTATTTAGGGGAATTCTGAAGCAGGGAAAGATTGTATTTCCGGCAGTGGAATTGGCCCGAAAATTTGTTCGACATCCTCAACTACGACGACGACGACGAAAGCACGGCACGGGAATATGGGAAAACTTTCTTCATCTTGTAATGTTTTTTTTTACGTTACACGGCCAAGGGGGACAAGAAAGTAAAATGACAGAGGAAATTAGAGACGGCACGGCAAAATCCAGAAGCTGTGAAGTTCCAGCGCCTTTTGCCGTGCCGTGCCATTGCCAGTTTCTCCAGTTTCAGTTTCCATTGTCTGCCTCGTTAAGTCCTTTCAAACAAAGCTCACATTAATGTGTGTGTTATTCATGTCATTTCCAGGCCTTGGCTAGCGGATTTCTGATTCGACTTTATGAACTGGAAGTTTGGGATGGTTGGAGGATTTGTCAACGGAATGTCATAATTAGTGTCTGGCTACATGGCACTTTATTGCAGGCAGGGCAGGGGGGAAGCCATCGTGTTGTGTCCTGTACATTACATTACACATAAAGTAGATTATCCCCCACTTGCAAAATTAAATTATAGATTTGCTTCGCGAATTCAAAAACTTTTCTGTCTTGGCATGCAAGATGAAGGAAGCTATTTTTCAGATTTGTTGATGTTGTTGCGTCCAAAATTGTCCGGATTCAAAAGGAAACTCATTTTACGCGTGATTTAAATGCATGTCAAATGTAATACATAGGAGAGATAAATTGTTATACTTAAATGTTTATTTTCATAATTTTATGCGCAGTATTTACTTTATTTACAGTTTTTTTTCAAATTTGCGTAGAACCACACAGTGCAGTACGCGCAATATAGTCATGTTACTCATTTGGTAGCTTATCTCAAATGGACATGTAAACTTGATGAACTTCAAAAGCAAATAATCCTTCTCGCAATTGAGTTTAATCAATTGTTAACACGTTCTGTGCCTCCAGACACCCAATTATAACCAAGAAAACGTTATTTAATCTCCAAACTTTCCCTCCTTCCATCGGATTACATCACATCAAGATAACAATAGCTCAGTTCTCAAAGTTTGAACTTCTTCCAGACACCTTCGTTTGGATCCAACAAAAAGAAATGTTGGAGCTTTTCCCCACTTTGCCCCAATTCCAAGTCCTCCTGCTTTCTGCTTTGGAAAACTTTCTCCGTGTGCTGTGCTGTGTAAAATGAATAGACCTACACGTGCGTACTTACAGCACAACCCAGCAGGAAGTCTCGGATTGCAAGGCTTTCCGTCTTCCGTAACACTTTTCCCGCCAAGCCGTCACGCTTTAAATGTGACTTGGCGCTCGCGATACAGTTGCTTAACATAAAGCCTCAAGCGCTAAGCTAAATCCTACGCATTATGCACTCTTCTTATACAAAAACGCAAAGCAGGGCACTTCCAAGTGTCATCCGCAAAAAATAAATCACTCAGTTTACGGTTTCCAATTCTTGGATTTAACTACATATGCGGTCGGTCGTTCGAGGTCGACTCAGCTTTTTTCTAAACCGGTTTATGTATTCATGTGGTAGGTGATATTATATTTCCGTGCGAATGATATTGGTAGCCAATTTTGACTTTTGAGCCAGTCTGATTACCTTGACTCAGGTTACTGCAGATTTGAAAGACTTGGGTTTACGAACAACAAAAGAGATGTGTGGAAATTGAAAATGGTAGTTACGCTCTGAGCGGATTTGGCATGTCGGGTTTTGTAGCAAGTCCAGGTGTACGTATATACGTTCAAAATGAGACTTAGCGCGCGCCTTGCTCATTTGGATTCGGTTTTGAGATTACGATATGACACCAAAATCACTTTTTTTTATAAATAATAATGTCCTCTCGTGCCATCTGCTCTACAGCCTGAAATCGGAAAACGGATTACTAAAAAACCATTTAAATTACATACATTTTCTGTGAATACAACTACAACTAAACATGCAGGCTAAAGTATCACAAAATTCAAAACACATATTACAATATCCTGTGCCATGTTCAAATGTAATACATGAAGCAATACTCATAGCCCTAGGCTAAATTAAATTGCTAACACAAGGTCAAAGATTTGAGACTCAGTATTTATATATTGTAGCCCGAAGGACTATACAGTTCAATTGACCCCCCGCGCGACACGCTTCTAATGTAAATCCTCATCCTCAAACGCTGTGTACCCCTCGGGGGAGAATAGAAATTTCCTGAATTCCATACAAGTTGGCTACGATGCATTACAAGGTATGCCATCATGCGCAAGCCGAAGGCATATTCCTTGTCTGGAATTCGGTTCTCGGGGTTTGGAAACCCCACTGCCATCCGTACCGGTAGGTTAGTTCCTCCAATTTAACCCTCCGACCAAGAAGAAAAAGCTTTCAGTCCGGTCCCGGATTTCTCCACATATGGACGTGTAACTAGTAATGAGAATCACGACAGTCAAAATATCACACACACTTATATTATTCATATATCCCAGTAATGTTTTAGTACCAAGTGATTACTTCGACCATCATGCCACGTACTTCCCTAGTCAAAACTAAAGTTAATTTAAGAATTAGAAATTGAGAGTTGAAAGTTTTACTAGTAAACTTGACTAATATTACAAATTTTGTCGAGACTTGGTGCGTATTTAAAAAAAAGTATACATAGATTATACATACATTCACTCCCACATTGTACATACATCCCCTCGTAAAAAGTTTTAATTGCTTTCTTCAAACTCAACACTCCCTTGTGAAGAATTGGATGTCAAAAAGGTGGGCACGGCACAACGCATCCTCAACTTGAGATTCTGAGCATAAAGAAAAACAACACACAAAACTGATTGAGAGGCCAAGAGTCGAATTACTTTTGCTGAAATGGAGTCGACAGGTAAATTTGCAATGCGTTGGCGTGCGGTGTTATCGAATTATCTGCGCTGGTGAGAAAAACACCACAAACGAACACTATCCAGTCATTAGTGCCCTAATTATAATTAGCCGTAATAGTAGCACTCTTTGTAGCATCACATTAACTTCCTTCTCAAAACACCTTTTGCTCGCAGTCGCATACATTTCTCTCATATATCATTTTCCCGTGCAAATCCTTAGGAAACAAAAAAACTACACAGCAGCGTTTTACAAATGTTTGTATTTGTCCCCAAATGCAATGGTAAATGGATCCACAAAATTTACCTCTATTGACGCACGCACGGCACGTGACGCTAAGCTTATGGATAAGAAAGTGCTTCTTTTAGATTAAATTCATTTGTCTTGAACAAAGGAGCAGCACTTTTCTCTCGTTTCCCACTCCCACTTACTGAAAATAAGTAAAGTGCAAAGTGAATGGGTCCTCATTTTCCAAAACTTCATTTCCTAATTCCCAGTTGTCCCCGAAATCCGTTGCCGTGAGGTTTCGTCGCCCGTCAGCTCCATTTTCCTTAAAGTGTTTTCATTTTGACAAGACACTTGGATTAGGGCGGGCGTAATCTTCCGCCATTTGTTGGTTCTAAATCCATTATCATGGCCATAGCCAGGAGGACTTCTTTTGCAATTTAAGCCATAATTTCAAATGAAGCTGGCGGGACCGCGCGAGACAACGGGGTAGGTTGAGAAAATGCTCCTTTGAAGTTATTGCTTGGCGGCTTGGGGCTTCCACGCCACGACGCGACGGCATTTCGGTTAATATCCGAATTTCGCACAAATTTGTACATCTCCTTATATTAGCACCCGTTTCCTTTGTTCTTGTGCTCCATGTGGCGGTGCGGTGCGGTGGCGGCAAAGTGCAAATTTTTTCAGACGGAATGAAAGCCCAAACGTGAGGAAGATGAATTTGTATTCATAAGCACATGCAAGGCAAGCTGCCAACTTTAATTTGGCAAAGCGTGGCGTTACGTACGAAATATGCAATACTGTACGCGCGGTACGTTGGGAGATACAGCACAATGAATTCTCATTACATTTTTCTGATGAGTTACTCCTGCAGGATATAAGGAAAATGCGTTGTCTTAACTTAAGTAATGCCTTGTGCATGTAAAATAACTCATGAATGGGAAAAGCAGCACATCACATCATTAGGGGGATTTACAGCTGGGAGCATATTTGCTTTTGCATTATTATTTGCCTATAGGCAATTTCTCATTTTTGAGGCAGGTTTCCCATTTTTTTTCTATAGCAGATGCAAATTTAACGTTGACGGCACGTCACGACGCGGGGAAAGTGCAGAAAGAAATTGTGATACGTACGTATGCATGCATACGTTCGCCAATTGCCAAATGCCTATTTGCATTCAAGAAACCCTCGTGCTTTCTCTTATACCAACCTCAAAATGTAATGCAATGCAATGCGGCTACTTGTAAGAAAATAATATATACAAATTTCAAGCGGAATTACAATTTGGAATTGAGTTATCTTTTGGGACCAAAGGCCTGTCTTGTCCTGACAAGTTGAAAATCTTTCGGGGAACAAAACTGTGACCCGCCGCACCGCTGTTGTGGTTGGCGAATTTAAATGCAATGGTTTGCCATTCAATTTCCTTCCTCACATGTTTTGGGTTGGAGTAGGTCCCCAGCTGCGAACAGAGTGAATCTCCATAAACAAAGTCAGCCAGTCTGCAACGTAACGTACATAACTTATTTTGCTGGAATATACACAGCGAGTCGAAAAGTAAAACAATTGCCAGGCCAGGCGGCCACTCGAGCTCCTCGTAAAGGAAGACAAATGAGTGGGATGTGGAAACTTTTTGTTCAGACAACTTTTCCTCAAGTGGTTTAAGATTTGAGTTAAGTGAAAGTTTGACTTTATTCACAAAATGATTCAAGGTCAATCGAAGCCAAATTGCATGCGTTGTGGGGGGTTTGTGGCTTTTCCTTTGTAAAACGTGCAAATTACGAATTTCTCAAAACTTGTGCATTCATTTCCTTTAAAATTTGATTTGTGATTAATTTGTACGTAATTAATATAAATTCGTTGGGACTTGCATGGGTTGTGAGCATAGTCAAAGCATTTGCGAGCCAACCAATCTACAAACTTAAACGTATGATTAATGAGTCTTCAAATATTGGAACAAGGAAAATTTTGGTGATCAAATTCAGTTCTGCTCAAGACTTTGTGTTTTATTGGCAAAAAAAGCACTTCACAAGAATCTTATGAAGTTCCCCAAAATTTTCTTCAAAGGTTTGCTTCCAGATGAATTGCTTTTTCACAAAGTTTTATTCTCTACCCTCATAAATTTCCCCATCCCACATATTCCAAAATATTTCCTTCCCAGTGTGGAGTGTTTCCATATTTTATTATAGAATAAACTCAGCCAGCATACCAGGTAAGTCTAGTACAGAAGCATATAATTTAATGCTTCGCCTTGCGATTTTCCCTGGATGATACAAAAATGGGTGAGAATGTTAAAGTAGGGACTGAATTAATCTTCACTTCCACTAAACTGAAAATATTTTCCATTTAGCATTACGTTACGTACTCTTGAAGCAGTCCGTATATTTTCTTTTTTTTTCATTTCAAAATATAAAGTAACACGCTTATGTACTTTGCTGTAGGTTAAGATCCAATGTTACATATACGGCCAACCAGCCCAGCTGCTTTGCTTGTATAAACATACCAGATGCGAGAAATAAGAGCCAATCATCTTCCCGCCCTCCTCCCTCTGTCAACACATTAGCCGAGGGGGAAAACACAACTTTCTCCATTTCGGGATACATTATGGATGTCTCGGGAGGGAAACGAAGGACAATTTTGTTTGTGCATTAGCCAAGCACGCCTTTGCAAAATTCAAATGTTTTTTTTTCTTTTTCTGTGAAGCAGATTCCACGAAAAGGGAAGTCTATGTATGTATGTATGCGCTTTGCCAGTTGTTTTAAGTTTCCCAACTAGTCGTAGAAGTAGTAGTAAATGGGGAAGCCATTTATTTGTTTATACGTGTACGTACGTACGTTCGTAACTCCGAGTTCGTAACTTGCTATTATGAAGAAACGTAATCTGCCTCCGAGTCTGTCTACAGTTTTAGAAGATCGCAAGTACCCATCATTCGTATTTACCTTAGGTCTAAGACAGGGATTTGGTGCCGGCGCCAACCGTTAATATTCTCTTTGCTTTCCCCTTAGGAGGAGGATAAAATGAAATGTTGCTTTAGCAAAGAAAAAAAAGCACATACTAAAGTATTCTTCGGATTCTGGAAGAGGATTTTCAGAACAAATTGGATGGGGTGTTTATAGCCGTGCCACAAGGTATACCAGAATTTGACCTGACCTTTAACACCCAAAATTTGAATAATATCAATAAAAATTGACAAGGAAAAGTATACCTAGTTAATAGAATAAGCAATTTTCAAAAGTTGACCTCATATTTTATCTAAAGAATTCTAATTTTAGGTTGTATGAACAAGGAAATTAGCATATAATAGCATATGGCGTTATAGAGTTTGAGGTAAAGCTCAGGACTTTATATACTTTTGTTTCAGAAAGTTTTCGTCTATCATATCAATCTTCAAGTTAGCTGGCTTCTTTCTGCGCATCCATTTTCAAAACTTGAAGTGTGTAGATAAATCAACTCTTCATTCCCCAAAATAAATTATTCTAAAACTTTTTAAATCTTCCTTTCCTGACCCAATTCGAGCTGTTCTTCAGATTTTGCGAATATAAGATTGTGCAAATATTAAATTGTGTAATTTGATTGGCTGGCATATTTTGTAAACATAATTGTCTCAAGGCGAGAAGAATCTTTAAAAGAAAAATCCCATCAATTTCTTTATTAATTGTACGCTCTACAAAAGCTTCTCTATACATTTTCATTGACCCCATTTTGTTCCTTTTAATATAAATTTTCCAGCTAGCATTGTGTTGCTACAAAGCCTCTTATAATTAGGTTACATTTTTCTCCAAAAACCTTAATTCAATAATACATTTCTCGATTGAGTGTTCAGAAATACCCTCGAGACACACGTCTTCGTCTTCACTTTCAACCTCGTAGCGGCGCGCCGTTGCCGTTTAAACCTAATTCCAGTTTTCGTGGCCAACCATCCATATAGAGTGTAAACCACTACAAAGTTTCTTCCCCATCAATTTGAAAACCACTTGTGGGGCAAATCTGTCATGTCAACTCAAATACTAATATGACGACTATGACTACGACACACTGATACACACGGGATTTCCTCGCGCGTGTGAATATAATTACGACAAATAGTAAGCACCACTACTAACTCCCATTGGGTTCATCCTACACTTACTCGTGCTCTTGAATCTGGAGGATTCTCAAAGGATTTTTTCTTCCAGTAAATGCTTATTGCTACTGCATTACGAACATTCCCACTGTACTGTATGGCGCGCCGCGTCATCGTCGTATGCGCACAGCGATATTGACTGGTAATCTGGTGTAATCCCTTCAGTGAGACTTTTTCAATCAATTCGAGGTCGCGTCTTGTTCCATCCTCAAAAAAATGAACCCACATGTTTCTTATCACGTTCGCTTGGCTATCTGGCTAATCTCATTATCTCTTTCCCTTTGGTGTCTGTCTGCTTATTGTGAAAATCCCGCGACCGGGACTTTTGATTCATTCGTATTCTCGCTCAATGCGTATGCTCGCTCAATGATCTGTGGTTGAAAAGGGAAAACATTCATCGCAAAGGGTCAACAACACGTACGTACTTACTTATGTGGGTGGAGTATTTGACCCTAATAAAAAGTTCATTTGTCATTATTTATGTACAAATAATATGATACATATATGACGGATACAGATACATTAATTGTACTCGTGTGTACTTACTTCCGTATGGCTTTGACGGACGGTCTTTGAAGTATATGTTTTTACGTGTGTGTGATTACATTACAAACAAAATCAATTTTGCGTGGGGTTTTCAAATAATCCCGGGCTTCCGACTCCGCGCTGCTCACTAAGTAAACAAATTAGATTCATAATACATAATAAACTATTCTCAGTAATACGTAACGTCGCAGTTTTCTCTAAAATACGATATGTAAGAAATATGACTATTTTGATACCCTTGGATTACCCTTTCAATCATTTCCGGAGAACTCCACTTATTGTAAATCCTACGGGATGTTTGTGTGTGCGTGTGATTGCGGTCTGTCTCAGAGAGTGCAAATCTCATTTCGCGAATTGCGACGTCCGTCATTGATCCGTGATGGTTACAACTCATCATCATCCGTGATGTGCTTTGCCCGTGCCTGAGAATGACAGGCTTCCTTCCCGTACTTTGGCATTAAGAAGCTTCGGACTGTCATCGGTTTCTTAGCTACAGCTTTCCTAGCTGTCAAATAGATTCCTAGTAAATGAAACGGAAGCCGGGTCGAAAGGTATGATTAAGACGACAGGCTGAGACTGGCGGTAAAACATCCAAATCCGATTTAAGATTTTAATTATTTGGAACGGAAATCCGCCTAGAAAATTAGTATGCATTGTTTTCTTAATTTCGGTTGAATTTTTCCACTGAAAATAAATAAGAATTCCACAAGGGAAATAAATTACATTTTCATTACACGCTTTACTCTAATAACTATTGTTTAGCATTTCATCTCGCTGTGGAATTCTCCGTTTTGAGGAAAGACAAGCCACAGAATAGAAAAGCATTGTGAAAGGGAATCACGTGCACTTTTGTTCCTAGTGGCCCACAAGAGAACTATTCCGTTCACGCGTTTCCATTATACGACTGCATAAAAAGGCCTTTCATGGGAAATCCCAAGCCTTTCTACCGGAAACAAGAAAGACCCGCGTTTAACACCACGGCACGTATGACGATGACGACAACGATTCAGGTGCAATCATCATTTCCGGACTTTCTCTATCATATTTGACACACATTCCTGTTTTATTATTACTTTATTGCATCATCCTTAACAAAAAATGTGGGCCAGTCAGTGCATTTTGAAAACTTCATTTATAATTTTATTATATAAAAATGTTGAATCTATTAATAAACAGTATTAACGCTTTGGCCACAATTTTAGCCCTAAGCCTAATTGTTAAGATCCAATATAATAAATTCTTAGCAGTGTACGTTGAGATGATCCAAATAATGATGATGATGCATAGTAGTTGGAAGCCAGAATTTAATAACAATTAGTTTGGCAGAAAATGATGTAATTTACAACCTTTTGCTCTTGACTGACTCAAGAATGATTCAAGGACTTCGTCGTACGTAAGTCGTAAGAATTCGTAGGCAGTATTAGATCCGCCTGCATTCAGACTGCCTAGTGAGTAGGAGGGAATTAGGGGTGAAAGCCAGACCACAGCTACAATGGAGGGGAAGATTAAGGGACAGACTTGGAAACAGAGGACATGAAATTAATGACGCCAATCGCACTAATCCTCCAAATATTGCACCCAAGAAACCTTCAAGAGTTGTAAAACAGCTGTGACCGACCCTCTGGCCTTCACACATACACAAGACTTGACGCTTCCATTTCCCCACGACTCAAGTGGCAGAACAAATACTTGTCCTATGACGCCATGAATCTAATTACTCTTCCCTCCAGCTCTGCTTTTACGGCAGGCCAGGATAAGTGGCGAAATTGAAATTAGTTTTCCTTCCGGAATGGAGAGCTATTAGCCCAGACTCGACTAGGCTTGGGAATTCCAGAAACCCATGTTAAAATTTACCTTAATCGAATACTTTTCCAAGTAAATTTTTCAAAAGTCTTCAAATTCTTGTAATTTTTAAAATAAGTTAAAATTAAAAAAAGTTAATTCAAGGATTAATTTGAAGAACACCAGGAAAAGATGCATGAAGAATGCAAAAATGTAAATATATTGTTTGACACCTAGGCTTATATGAGAGCAAACATCCACACTTCATATTACAAATCCGACAAAAATCCTTCCTCCCAGACCTTGACATTGATAAATAGCAAACATCCATGCAAATTAGAGTATTAGTGCGTGGATGCATGCATGACCTCTGACGATTTCGCAATTTGCCGGTTGATAACACGCAATTGTGTTAGGAAATCCTCCTAGGCCTAGGCCCAGTTTCCTACTATTTGTTTTTGTATATGCCTTCTGAAGCGCAGAAACTAATTCCTTCTTAATGTTAATTTTTTATTTTTGAAGCGTAGCTGGTCCACAAACTCGTACATACGCAACAAAACTACCATACAATTACATAACAAACACCCGATGCTCTTTATACACTGCGTTGGCATAGCAGATTATGTCATAAGCTGTAGACGTGTATCCTTGTTGTCGTTGTCGTCTTAAAACGTGACAGCTTCAAAAAAAACTCAAGTCTTTTTCCTTTCTTATTTGTAATTCAGATTGACGGGCGTTGAGAAGAAAGAAGACTGTAAGATTCCAGTGCGGAGGACAACGACGGGAAACGCGGACCTCAAACACAGCTGGTGGCGCAAGACACACACACAACCCTTCAACAGGCGACACTTCACACGGACCTCTGGAAATCTTGTCATACGCGCTTGTCCCTCCACGTCAATCAAACCCAACCAGAGGAGAACCACTTCTCCCAAATTTCCCTGGTGATCCGCCCCACATTTAATTCAGTGATTCTCCGTTGTTCCGGAGTCTCAGAGGCAAAATAAGCACAAGTACAAGGGAATTTCAAGAAAATTAGGGTGACCTTTGATCCCTTGACCTCAATTTTGTTTTTCTAAGATTTCCTCCTTCCAACAAGAAGTACGCGAGCCAAATTGGCTTTTCCAATAACTCCAAAGCGGATTGACATTGAGTTTTAGCCCCTGACCTTGACCTTTGACCCCAAACGGTTTCCCATTAGACATATATATATTCAGAGCAACTTGCCGGCCTCATAATTTGTTGAGCGAAGCGTCAAAAGTGAACATTAGCACAAACTGAAGTATAAATTGATGCACTTGACCTTTGACCCCATTGTAGTGGTCACTGACATTGGCCTGTGAATCCATTAATTGCTTGTGTTACTCAACTCATTCAATGACCTATGCAGTCATGGATCCAGCAGATGAAATGACAACAGACGCCATTTCAAATATGAGCGCCATTGCAGCCGCTGTCACGCGCCCCTGGCGAAATGAGTCCAGCTACTTTGACCCCAACAGCGTGAGTGACGATTTCTTCAGTTTCGTCAACTCAATGGAAGATGAGAATCGTGGTGAACTGTATGAAATCCTTTTTGGACATGGGTCAAAGTTACAAGGAAGTTCACGGTTACGTAGCCCTTGTGATTTGTGTGTTTGGGACAGTGGCGAACATCCTTAATTTGATTGTCCTCAAAGAAATGTCTAGTCCAATCAATCGAATGCTGACTGCCCTTGCATTTGCGGATATGTTGGTCATGCTCGAGTACATCCCATTTGCTATTCATATGTATATTATCCCTACACCGAACTTTTCATACCCTTGGGCACTTTTCGTACTCTTTCACTCACATTTTACACAGGTAAGTATTTCAAAATTTCCCACTAAATGTAGTATTCTCCTTTTGCCCCAGATTTTTTTTGAAACTTCAGTTTTTTTTCAAAATCTTTATATTTTTCTAAAATATTTTCAGGTATTCCACACGATTTCAATCCAATTGACCTTGACAATGGCAGTTTGGCGGTACATAGCAATTCGATGTTCAAATCGAAGTTCCACTTTCTGTACATTCAAACGCTGCAATATGTGCATCCTCGCTAGCTACACTTGCCCCTTCCTCCTTTGCATGCCGAATTACTTTACTTTTGCCATTTACCACAATCAGAGCTATTCCTTGGACCTGGATCTCCCAATGGTTAAAAATAAATTTGGACCGGATCGGAATTCATTCCAAGCATTCTGTGACGTCATGATTTACATTGAGAATTGTGGAAATCACATTATACAAAATGACTTCTTACGTTGTGGACCTGAGTGACATGGCGAAGGCACACAATGGGATTCTTCAATGGATCAATTTCTGGACTTTCTCTGTCTTCATTAAACTCATCCCTTGCGTCGTTCTAACCGTTTTCATGTGCTGGCTTCTTAATGTAAGTACTTTTTTAATGGTAATTCTTAGCGTAATTGCTATTGAGTTTCTCTATGGTTCATACTGAGTTTTTTATGGTTCGTAATTAGTATTGAATTTTAGTGTTTTTTAGTTATTAGAAGAATTCCAGCGACTACATGAGGTATTTGCATTACCAAGGTTAACGTAGTTGCTATTGAGTTTCTCTATGGTTCATACTGAGTTTTTTATGGTTCGTAATTAGTATTGAATTTTAGTGTTTTTTAGTTATTAGAAGAATTCCAGCGACTACATGAGGTATTTGCATTATCAAGGTAAAGTGTGCCTATTTACCAATCTCATCCGGCCGATGTCATGTCTGCAGACAATGACTTGCTTGCAAAATCCATGACCTGGCCACAGTGCCGTAGTTTAAGGACTGGATTTGTATGCATTAATGCAACTGAATTATTGATAAGGGGCTTTTTTCAAAAAGAGGGGGCGTGGTCAACCTCAAATGAGAATGAATTTGAAACGTGGTATCACTATCACCCATCAGGGCAATGGCAAAAAGCCCAGTAAACTTTTCTTGCAAATTGCATAGAACTTGGATCAATGTAGCCAAACGTTTCACTGCACGTCCCCGTACTCGTACTTACAGTTGGCACGATATTATTTCTACGTATTTTGAATTCATTTTCCTTGCATTCGAGCATAGCGCTTACGTTAGTATCACAGCAGGATTCAAATCTCCATTTCTCACAATCCAGTACAATGTCACCACCCACGCTCACCTCATGATCTATTCCGATTCTGGATCAATATTTGCGTTGAATTCCTCTTCCGGGTGAGTAAGGAATCTGAGCTGACGCCTCACTGTGCCTCGTGGCTCGTGGCATCGGAAATTTCACCCTTTCCGTTTCCACCATCCAGTACATACAAATTGTAACAACAAAGCAATTCCTCTCCAATTTCAAATCCGCAACTATGGTATGTATTTTCGTTGCGAATTCTCATTCGCTGATTCTGTTTACAGTACGTAACTTGCACTAGTCAAATCATTGGATTGCCATTACATTTCCCCTAAGCTCCGGCGTGGAAATATACCTACTCAATTTCCAAATCCAAAGGGAATAACATAATGCAGGAACATCTGTTGATAGCCCGGGCCTGGCCTGGCTTTATCCAACAAATTGATTAGCAATTTGAGATCCAAGGAAATTAACGAACGTGGAGTTGCCCTAAACTTTGCTGGTGTGGCATCTGCAATCTGCACCAAACGATCGCTCCATGTGCTAAGGACTGGACTTTGACTGTCTATTTGCACTTGGCTCCAGGACTACATACTCCTCGTCTTCGTACGTTTCGGTTTTATGACCAATTATGCAGTGCCTGGATAACTGGACAAGGTTCAGCTGGAAAAGTGATAAATTTTCTCCAGATCCCAGTGCCGTGCCGTGCCATGCCATGCCATACTTGGACAGCAACCGGCGCGCGGCGGTGCACGTACGAATTTATGGCCGGCCTCGCCTTTCAATGCTTCGAATTCAATGAATAATTCACTATGGTCACCCAGTGGGGTCAACCCATTGTGGTTGGGGAGTTTAAATTTAAATATTTACAAATGGCAATGGCAATCTTTTGTTATTAGCGGTAGTTTTCCGTAAGTGGGATCCGGTTAGAAATGGAAGCCATTATTTTTCAGAAGGCAAGGCAGAAATCAATGCTACTTGACTTTCCCTCCTTTCTTCATATTCTTTTTTTAATTGCTGGGTGGCATACGCGTAATACGCTTGCAGTTGGAAAGGGCAGGTCCGAACCGGACGTCCTTCATTAAATGCGGAAGGATATTTATGGTTCCCTGGAACGGAAACACGACGGGGCGCAGATGAAGGGCAATAAAACAAAGATCCTGTGACGGTGACGTGAAATTTTGTTGACCAAGTCCATGTAGTTGGAAACCCGATCCGGATAATTCAGCGAACCCGACCTGCTGAACACTTCTGTTCCTTTGTTTTTCTTTCTCGGAATTGAAGATATGTACGTACGCGTACAAGTATAGTGTTACAGGATAATTTCAATGAGAAATTGAAGTATTTGCATATTTGATTAAATCAATCCCTTGTTTCCTTTACTGGGTGGGAAACACCCACCCGTTTTGCATTGCTTTAATTTGCTGTATTCAAAGTTGTGCGTCGGAAAATAGTCTATGAAGGGCGGCTCCGACTGCTAGGCGCGAATCGGTGCGGTGCAGTGCCGCGTCTCGCGTGTTATTAATTACTTCTCTTGGCATTGGTAAGGGCTCTTCCACTACGACGACTAGAACACGCCTTGGGATTCGAAGAAATATGACGAAAATCGTAATTCATAATGAGCTTACGAGTTTGATGGCTTCGACTTGTCATCCGCAGTGAAGCGGGTGGAAGTGACATGTAGGGCAAGGATGTGCAGTAAAATTAATCACAATGTGTGATTAATTGCACTGCAAGAGGAGAATTTTTAGATTAACTCAGAATTTTTAGATTAACTCAGAATTTTTAGATTAACTCTTTTGTGAATAATTTTAGCCTATTTTTGCAAAAAATACAAATTTGTCTGGTAATGTGTTATTTGCACGGCATATCATGGTTTTTACGATTCCCTTCACATTGTCTATCCAAATGGGAGAAATTACTAGTATCGCTCATTCTGATTTCATACATCTTCGATTCCAAATAGCGGCAGTGTTTTAAATTTGCTAGTAATGTAAGAAGCCAAACAGACAGAGCTTGGGAATTGTACCAATTGTGCACTGGGGTAATGTGCACAAATAAATCATCAGGCGGCGTGGCGGGACGACACACGGGATTCAAATAAGTTTTCCTTTCTATTCCAATTTCCAAACATCAACAAAACTTAACCTTCTACTGTATAAAAGTTGAGTCGTACTTCGGAAGATTTGACTTTGGGCTCGTTCACATATTACGTAGTGGTATTTTCCGACTTTTTTAATACCCCCCTCCCCCTTGTAGTGCTTTAGTAGTAAAATCTCAGACACCCACCCCCCCTCCCTATATATTACGTACCCCAAAAAAACCATCGATTTTAAAAGCGATTTCGATGATTTTTTTCCACTGCGTGGTG